>JAODAG010000026.1:0-12404 GCA_027574785.1 Orphnurgus asper | reverse complement strand
TTGTTTGCCTCTGGGGAGGTATAGCAATTTCTTTAAAATGGCTCTGGCAGATTGCAGTCTATCCAAGGCGGACTCTGGAATAACCGGCGTCTGAAAGGTTATGGCTGACTTGTCTTCCTCTCTTCGGAAGGTCTTGTTAGGAGGTTCCTGGCAAGTGGTCCATTTTTAGCATCAGCTGAAAAGGACACTCATCCCATTGACTGAAAAAACTCAGTGGATATGGTCGCTGTGATGTTGGTAAGGGTGTTTCTTCTTCTATTTATACTTAAATATGAGATGAAAAAAGGTCCTAAATATGCCAGACACTGTTTCACGTTACATCTGTGAGGATGGCAAAATAAGAAAGGGCGAGGAGACCACTATGGTGTTATTAGAATATTCCAGAAGCTAGATCACAGTCATATAAGGGTGATGCATATGTATATGAGGTAATGGAGTATGTGCTGTTAATTGAGTATTCTAAGAAGTGAAGGATGGTGCTGCTTCATTGTTACAATCAGATCTATGTTATAATTAGTTGGTTTGGAACGATATAATCTGGAACATTTACAGAGCTTTGTATTCATCCTTAACTCATCAACATATGGAGGTCCAGTTATGGCCGTCTTCCTTGGTATTTCATGTTTCGACCGATCACAATGTAGGATATGCTGCAATACACTAAAATAGTCAAATGAATTCCATACAAAGTTAGCATACAATAATAAGAAATATTTGCTTTTTAAGAAGTTAAGGATGGTGCCGCTGCTTCATTGTTACTATCACATCTCAATGTTATAATTAGTTGGTTTTGAACGATATATCTGGAACGGTTGGTAACTCTACCATAAACTTATATAAAAAATTTAAATTATTTAAATGTTTTTTCACTGTAATTAAATGAAAAAACACAACCTAAGAAATAGACAAGTTCAGTAAATCAATCATGTAATTAAATTGAATAATTCAAAAAGGTAACAAAATGTTATACTTACACAAGAGCGCATCAAATACCTTTTTAACACGATTCAAAACAAGAGTTTCTGCAGATAGATGTGGACCAAATGGCCAATTGAACAATGCAAACAGAAACAATTAAGGTTGGACTGTGCATGAACAGTTAAAAATTATAGTACATGTTGCAGATGATCGTTTAAATGATCTACAAATTTTACTATTTTAGCTACCAATAATGGCAAAGTATTAGAATTTTCCTTTTGATTTCCTTTTAATTTCCTGGTCATTTTCGGTTTGTAACCTACCACACTGATTTTCATTAATATTGTAAGCATTCTGACACAGGATGTAACAAGTGTCCTATTTTAATGCACTTTTTACAGGAAAAAGTGTCTTAGGATGGCATGAAGTATCACTGTGGGGTGTAAGTGTTACACAATTCCACCTAACTATCTAGAATTAGAACTCAAATATACTGGACTTCAAAGGACATCTATTATAATACTTATTTAAAGGGTCATGAAAAGCCTACTATCAGGTCATTTTATTAGTAAAATTGGTACAAAATATCATGGAAATGTGTGAAAGTTGCGATATGTTCCTGACTGTTCTTTCCCAATTTTGGGTAAAATTTTCAGATCACATTTTGGAGCGACTACAGCCATTCTGATTTTCTGTCAGAATAAAATTTGAGCTCTAAAAAGAAGAATTTTATGTTCATTATCTCACAAGAAGTAGAATATGCCTGATATAATGATTTATGTTCAACACAAATTATAATTGTAGGAAGTAGAGTACCGCTGTCTAAAACACCACGGTAAATTAGACACTGAAATTAAGGTAGATATCTTCAATGATGGCACTGACGGTCCAGAAGAACAGTTATAAAGGCCCGTTCACACCATGCAAAACCGCTTTCTGCTGCGTTTTGCGGTGCAGTAGCCGCAGAACCAATTGTTTGTAACTAAATTGAATCGCTCACACCAAAACCGAGGGGTAGGAAGCCAGGTGTGGGAAGCTGGATGTGGGACCTGCAGCGGGTACCGCAGAATTCGCTCATGTGACTGATTCATGTGCGGCTACCGCACGGTGTTTGTGATTTCCTGTACACAATGTATTTACTATTTGTAGTAGATATCATTGAACGTTCATTCAATGTTAAATTTTATTTACACAAAATGATAGTAACAAGATGGCAGACAAGGACGTAGAAGAACACTTGATACCGGAAATCAAGAAAAACCCTATTTTGTATGATAAATCAAGAGCTGATTATAAACGGATCAATGATATGAAAGAAGACATATGGAACGAACTGGGATTTTCTGGTGGGTATTACTTTATTACCATGCATTCTACACTAAAATGAGCAGCAGTTGTTTTGAAAAGAATTCCTCACAAATTTTCTGGTAAAACAAAGTTTAATCTAAATTGTTGTTGATTCTCTCCCACCTGCTACGGTGGTATAGTTTTGGGGTCAAAAGAAGATTGCCTGATCAAATATTGTGCAAATATTGTGTCAAGCGGGACCAGGGGAAATGCCTCATCAGAATTCGCTCGTCTTCGCTAAAAGATCCCTCCATCACTGTTATACCGAGAGCTCCAACATCAATAATGCCGAAGCAATATTTGTGGTCAACAAGGGCCATCGATACCACTGAAAAAAGTACAAACTTCCAGTGTCTGGTGGAGTTGTGATGAGCATGTCAAGGGTTTCTACGCAATTGGGAAATTGCCACCGTTGTTCAAAACCTGCTGCTATTTCCATCCAATCAGGTTTCGTCATGTACAAAGGCTGCAGTCTTTGCACATAAGGCATCGCATGTCACCCACCATTGAATTTTCAAGACAATAGCTGAACGATACAGTGCTGTATGAATCACCAGTTCATAGAAACCTATGAAGAAACAGAAATGGAATCCAATTTTCAATAATTCTCTCGTTCAGTCTCCAAGGTGCAAACAAAATGGAAGAATAGTAAAGATTACGTGGCAAAATACCACGAGAAGAGCCAGACAAAGAGTGGGCAATCATTGACCCTTGAAAACCGTACAAATATGCCCATATACTAGGGTTCCCGGTAACACCTTCGTGGATCACAGGTGAGCTGTAGTAAATAACTAAATTGCTAATTGAAAGCCGATAGCCAATGTCTTCTCAAGTGGTGGCCTGCAGGCCACATTCAGCCTGTGATTACTTGCAGAGTGGTTTTCGTATTTACAAATATCTTTTTGGGGGGAAAAAGTGTGCATGAAAAGCAGACAGGAAGCAATAATTAACTAAATAAGAGAATCTGAAAAATTAAATAATATCTCACCCCTGTGTTTCACATCGAATAGAGACAGGTAGGACTATTGGGTATACCGTAGTCATTTTTAATCTTGTACTATAAAATATACAACTATCCACACACCGGTGTCCTATGCAATATAAATTAATTATATGTATGTCAGTAGCTACAGCTAGCAACCTTGATGCAATGAGTGGAGGAGAGGAAGGATGATGAACAGTATTATGTCGACTAAGAGGATTCCGTTTCAGCTAGAGTAGAGATGAGAGTGATAGGGAAAGTAGGGCAGGAGAGACCGAAGCTTCATGTGAAGCTGGATCAAGCATCAGAGTGACTTCTATGCCGTCGCGTACCGCTGCAAGCACTGGAGTAACTTCTACGCGTACCCCTACAATTCCTCCCCAAAAGAGATGGCACATCCAACCTGCCAGTGAAGTAGATCTCGTCATTGTCGTCTCGTCATTGAGTACCTAAATGCTAAGAAAGGACACACCCCCAAGAAAGCCAAACCCGATGACATTAACCATGTTTTTGAAGTTGATGGGTAGTACCATAAGGAAGCTACATGCCAACCCCTCCCCCACCAAGGTTAGATTCTCCATTCACAAGATCGTACATGACGCCGAGATGAATCACGCCGACCAAGTCAGCAATTTTACAATCTGCAACCCCAATTGGGAGTTAGCAACAACCTATATGGTGTCAGTAGCATGGTGAACATGCAGACACCTATACAACCCCACCACAGGAAGAGAGACACCAACTTCTCAACTCTCCTCTCAATACTGACCCATTTTATTCCTCTATGCCTACAATTTCATTGAACGGGTTACCAATGACCATGACATATATGAACAATTTCTAACATTTTACTCCATTTTACTCTTGTTAATTGACTTAAACTAAGTTGTTAAACTAACTTGTTATCAACTGATTTGTCTGCTCAATTCTGAATGGTTGGTTAGCAAAGACGATTTTTGAATAATCTATGCACACTGAGTTTACACATTGTTGTGTAGAATTAAAATTGGCCCGGTGTTGTGTAGAATTTGTTACACAACAGTGTAAATTTTACACACCAATGTGTAGAATTACACTTAACACCAGTGATGTGTACAAATTGTTACACTTCTTTTTTTAGAGTGTAATTGAAGCTGGAAATGAGTAAAAAATGTAATTAAATAAATAGTTCAATATATAGTATGCCTACTGTTATTTTGTACATAGTATGTGTGACTGATTCAATAGGGCCTACTTACTACATATTCCCAAAAATTAATTAGCTAATTACTGACCATAGGCCTATATAGATAGAGAGTAATTCAGCTAGACAGTGAAACAAAGCACTGATTATTAGGGTGTCGTATTTTGATATCCATGATTTCAAACGTCTCAGTGTCAGCATTCAATTCACCATTTCATCAATAAAGAGTTAAGTCCTTTACGTTAGTCTTCTCTTACCTCAACAGATTGCCAGCCTTTCCCTGCAAGAGGTTGCCTCCCTATAATTAGTATCTGTTTTCTTGATGTCTTTCTCAATGAGACAAATTTATTCGTAGACATGCGGAAATACTCTTTGTCTTCATACGAATACGGTTCTCGTACTAGGCGGTGATATTCACCAAACACCTTGCGAGATTGAAAAATCCTTTTTGGCACTCATGTATGCATAAAGGGCAAACATAACTCCCACATCGTCAGCAGTTCCTGTGTGGTTTTGGTGTGGCTGGGCCTTAACCCGGCTCAAACTGGATGCAATTGTTTTGCCGTAGTTTAAATTTCACTAAGTCTGTGTTACGCTCCAAAAGACAGACAGAAAAGGAAAGAACAATAAATATATGGACTATAAGCTACACCGAAGTATGTCAATAAACCGTCAATAGCTGATGGCGTAGTTCTTTTAGTTCAGAAAGAAAACGTAGTGGTTGCACAGAATTGGTTTCCATTTCGAACCTGTTCGAAAATGCTTGAGTTGATGTTCATATGTGAATGGGAATTTTAAGCCCTATAATGCGTTACGTTGTTTGTTACCTTCACAGCAGAATTATTTGACCGCCAAAGACTACAGGGTTTTGGGGGAAGTGAGCTTCGAACCACATAATCTTTGTCCCCTCCCATTCTTCTGAAAAATCAAGCAGTACCCATGCAAGTATCCTAACTTTAAAATGTATGTTTTGGATCTAACACATTTCTCATTCCACAAAGATGGACTTATTAAAACCAAGTAATTATTATATAGGTTACAGCAACTCTTGAATACTTTCACAAAAACACATTCTTGTATAAGTCAATTTAAAAAAACATTCAACTTTATTGAAAGAACATTTTGAACAATAGGTGTTTTCCTGTATCATCATTGTATCCAAATTGCTCACCTCCAACCTGGGAACCTTGAGAAGCTTTGAGAGTTTCAGATTTGGTTGCATCAGTCTGTCCCAGTCAAGCAGGTCAATCAATCCAGTTTGATTCTTATCCATCCAGGTAAACCATTCTCCCGTCTCATCTCGAGATGTTATCCCCATCTCATCAAGTTGTCTCTGGAACTCCTCTCTGGTCAATCTCTGGTCCATTATGATGGAAGAATTGCATCCAACCATATTGACAAAGATGTCTCTGGTGTGAGTCAAGACTTCAGAGAGGTTAAGCTACAACATGATAAAGATACAAATACAAGTACAAAATACAAATAATGAGAATGGAATTTTAATCACAGCTTATAAATGAATAGTTTGATATTTTCCATGCCTATGTCATTTAACTTACTACATGAGCCACAGTTGTCAAAGTAGACCATTTCAAATTGAAAGTTTCCACATACATCTTTATATTTTGTATTGACCATAAAGCACACAGCTTGCGTAGAGGTGCCAGTGCCAATATTAATTATAACGTATCATTAGCTTAAAAAAGTGAGGGAGAGAATCTGGGACAGTGATTGGATCCGGGAGTTTGCTAAGGGGGATTCGGTCATTTGAGGTTGACAAAACTGCATCTTGTGGAGGGTCTTTAAGGAGAGGGTGTCCCCTTCAATTTTTTCAATGTTTGTAATCGACAGATCTCTAGATGCAACATGGTGCCATGTTTGTTGCTATAGACAGTAGTTTGGAGGCATTTCGGGAAAATTGGAAAATTAAACTTCTAAATTTCTGATTTTGTTTCCTCAATTTTGTTAGGAAATTATTGGATTATTTTAGATTCCTACTTGGAGGGGATAAATTTTCCCTGCCTCCTATAAGGAGGAAGCTAATTAAAAATGGCCAAAAAAGTAAAAACACATCATCTTGGCCCATGCCCCCGCATGTGTCAGTGTTGACCATGCAAGCTGACCTGCAGGTGCCCAACGAATAAGTACATGCATGAAGCCTTCACCCATCAAACATGGGACCGTGGGACCTGCCTGAAGTCCCTAGTGGGGGTCCATGCCAGGGAGAAAAGCTCAATGGATTTTTCAGCAGGTTTAATAAAATTTGGAAACAAGAATTAAACAGATTATCATTATAGTTGGGGATGAATTCCCGGGAGTTTGATGCATTGCTATTATTTTTATCTTTGTATCATCAACAAATTTCTTAACAGATGAATCATCTGAATCTTTCATGTTGTACCGTATGTTTTATTCTGAATACGGGATAGTTTCAATACATACTGTACCAACATTTTCACAATCATGTGCTTGGCTGGTTGGGGACTTCAATTGTTTACTGGTTATTTGGTTCAAGGGCAAAGGCAGGAAATGGTTAGTGGATTTGTTAATTGGCTTGTATGTCTACATGTTTTATCATCACAACCTTTCATACAAGACTGCAATGACCAGAGCAAGGAGTAATTCTTAGTAGTTCCATGGGCTTTCTATTCAGGGAGATAGTTTGAGCAGGAAGCTGCATGGTTTGAGCAAATTAATACAGGAACAATAGCAGTTTTGTTTAGTTCAATGTAGTTTTCCAATTTCATTGCATGGGGTATTGTATGCATGGAATGGTAAGTATACGTACGCAGCGCCCGATATTTAAAAATGAAAAATTAGCTATTTGAGATTCACTTATAGAAAAATCCTGCAGTAATTAACAAGTTAACAAATCGAAAATTTGAAACAATGATATCTATTTCATCGTAATGATACTACAATTCTATCATTTTCCACCAGTAAATCAGTTTGTTCTTAGAAATTTTATTTAGCCCATGCAATATTGTTTTGTTTACTTTTCTGGCCTGGGAGTGAATCCTTCCAAGGCAGTGAAATTATTCACAAATGATCAGGTGAATTTGAAAAAGTCAACTACATGAATGTATAGCTCTGCACAGTCATGATACAGGAAGTACTTGTAACAATGTCAATAAACATCCTGGAAAGTGAAAAAATTAAACTTTCGTTATTAGATTTGTGCATATAAAAATACGAGCCTGGAGAAAACAGCATTACTGATAGTGGTTAGCTGTGATGACTAATATATAGTTTTACGAAGGTCGGAGAGCCTGTTAGGAAATGTAACTGGCACTGTTACATTTCAAAAGGTGGTTGGGCATCCAGTCCACCGCACCGTTTATGAGTTTTCTGACACCAGCTATAGTAGCAAAGTCGATTTCATCCAATAAATTGGAAAAATCGCTACGTGGAAATGTTCTAGTACATACATACACTGCATTGATAATGATCGTAGTTTTGAGTGTTTAGTGTGGTCTAAGTAGGCATCTGTAGTATGATATCCTGCTGAATAATTTTGCATATGTAGTCTTTTACCGACATACTAAAGACAATATTGGCTAACCCATAAGCTACTTATACTGGCTTATAATTATATGTATAAGTATACATAACAGCAGTATAAATGCAGTAATTCAAATCTCCAGCTGTTTCAGCATCTCTTTCCATTTGAATACTAACACCATCTGATGTATTTTCTATCCTATGGCCACTACCATGGTTTTTATTATCACTTCAAAAAATCTTCAAGTTTCACATCTGACAGGTTTAATTCTTTAACAATACCAAGACTATGTTCTAATTTACTATCAGCCATATGTTTATTAATTTCATCCCAATGTTGATATCTTAACAATCCTTGTACAAAAAGTTGATTTGGTATACCTTCTACAGCAATAGTAGTATTTTAAAAGCAAGTCTAGATGTGCCGGGTAACATCAGTCACGCCCAAATTTGGAAAATTTACAGTTAGTTGTTCATTTTGGTATATAGTGCTGGGGTTATTTGTAACCACCACAGTTCTAATTCCCTTTAAACCCAACTGGTTTTTCAATTTTCTATAAGGATTCAGTTTGTGTCCACACGTAGTAGCCATTTGATTTGTATATATATATACAATACAATAGTATGATATTTTAATCTAGAAAGTGGAGATAGGGTGGGTGAGGAGAGTATAACACTCCCCGAGTGTAATTACAACATTGATCAACTGGTATAAATCATCAACCTCATAGACGGGGTTACCATTGCATATTAAAAATGGAGTGATGAGGTGAAAATTGTGGTAGCAGAAGATAAAACAATTACATTTCCAAAGGGGGTTACGAAACTATTAACATTACCAACCGGTAAGATGGAAAAATTTATCCAGAACTTCTAGAATTTTAGATTGCATAAAATAGAAGTGAGAAAAGAATTTCAGAATGAAATCAATAAACAAACTAATTTATACAATACATATAATAAAGCAGTTAACTGTGTTAGTGGGTTGGAAACAATCCCAGAAGTAGGTGGTATAGCAATCGGCATTGCTGGAATTACAGCTATCGCAGGCGTTGCTACAGCACCTATTGGGTTGTAGCAATGGCATGAGGTGTAGGTATGATTGTAACTAAACTTATTAATAAAAAAGCTAAGAGCTAAATCTACGAAACATAATGGCACAGTCTAAATTAAATACAATTATAGAATACACATCACAGGCTATGGACTATGATTTCAGGGAGTTTAAAAAATTAAACCCGATGAAAACATAGATAAACTCATTAAAGTTGCACTTGCACTCCAAAAAAAGAACTGTCCGAGTTTTTCAGTTGATTTTCAATCAGATGATTTTCTATCTCCACCACCCTATAATCCAGATTTTAATTTATAATCGGGTTAGCACCTCTTTGTCTATTACACTATAAACATGTCAACCTGACATTATCATGAGAATGACCCCTGCTATTTGTATTATCTATTCTATCAACAGAGAACTGTTGTAAATTTCCTGAATTATATTTCCATAACAATACAATTAATTGCACACATAGCACATTTTCCATTTTGTTTAACGTTCAGATTAGTAGATCATCGATATTTAACCTGGTTTCAGGATCAGTTTCATAACCTCTTTTATTATCATTATTTTATATCGTTTAAGGTTTCTTGCGATGTTTGGATTCATTTCTTTCTCTATTTCTCCAGAGATAGAGAATGGTTCTACAAGGTTCTTTGTCATTCTTCCTAATTGTGACATTGCTAAATAAATTAGATTAGACCAATATAGATCATCATCTATGATCCAAACCTTTTTTGGATATTCAATAGTCAAATGTTGACTAGAATGTACTGTCATACCATATCCCAATCTAATATTTCCCATTTCTTCTGCCTCGGGTATTGCATTTAAATGGATTCTGACCAAGTCATTCAATACTAATTTTTGTGTCTGGCATGTGGCTAATTGTATTTTGTGGCCACAGGGCCACAACCTGGAATCTTTACCTAGATATTTTGTAATTTTGCATCCTTTGGATGATAAAGAATTGGCAATAATTCATTAGGAAAATGTTTTTTTTATGATAATTTAGCAAATCTTCTTGTGCAATTTGGATTGTTACTCAATTCATGATTGATTTCTGTTGATGGGAGACCCAAATGTTCATAAAATTTCTCAGCCATGTTTATTATATACGTATATAGATTTTATTCTTCAATTGAAAATTCCCCCCCTCCCTCGTTATTCGTTGTTTTAGCAGCCGTAGATTTTTGGGAATACGAGGTACCTGAATTTTTTTTAGATCCGTCTGTAATTTTTTATTAACTAGACAATTTTACTGGAGGATCTCAATTATTTTGCAAGAATGTCCTCCTTTCATTTTCAGTCAATTTATACCATGCCTACCTACAAACAAATATTGGAAATGTTTGCCGCACTGCACTCAAACAAATGTTTGTACTGCCCGTGGCAGTAATTTCTTCTCGTGTAGCGTAATTCGGAGGCAGATCCAGAATGTATTGTCATAATGTTACAAAATTAAATAAATACAAATTTACGGAAAAAAACAATGCCCGGGAAAAGTTTTATTGTTAATGTTGTGTGTGTATGCAGTCACCAATGGATAGATAGATACAGAAAACTTTTTGGACAAAGGTTGTCAACAGCTTCGTGGCAGACATGGGCAGGAAGTCCACATAGTTTATATAGTCCAGTGATTGAGTGGGAAGTTTAAAGGAAGTAGGCAGTTAGTGAAATCCACCATGATATGGAGGATATTGAAGAGTATTTGAGCTTCCAAGGAAACATGGCATGATACTGACATTTTCTATATCGGTATGCAACGGAAGATAATACCGATATATCCATATAGAAAGTATACAAATATAGTCAATATATATCAGTATAGATATGAATACCAATATATAGTTGATACATTGATATTGAAATATATATAGTCGATATGATCAGTATAGATATAAAAAATATAGTGACGCCACCCTACCCCATTGTCCACTTATTACATCCATGGAAACATTTTCACAGTACATACTATACAGCACAGACTATATGGTACAGACTACACAGTACCTACTATGTACAGTACTGACTATATAGAGTACAGTATATACAATATGCAGTAAAGACTATACCGTACATACTATTATACTGTATATATGATATACAGTACATACTATATACAGTATAAATCTGAAATTTCTTAGCACAAAAGGTGAGGCCAAGGAAGAAATCCCTTAAAAAAAAGGGTTCCTTACCAGAAAATATACATCCAGTCTGAAGAGCAACACAGGGATTACGCCAAACCTTATCTGGTTTGGTTATTTACTAGCTACGTATTTACTTCATACATAAGCATCACCCTTATATTACTGTGATCTAGCATCTGGCATAATCTAATAACACCGTAGTGCATGGTCTCGTGCTTCCTTCTTTTTCCAATCTTATAATGTGAGGAAGAGAAGCAACAATTAGCAAGGTGAGACGAGGCGAGGTTAGACATATAACAAGGGGTAATAGTAACAATTCTAATAAATTGAATATTATGATATACAAACCTTCATCATTAGTTACAGTACTGTAAAATGTGCATTAATATTCATATGTACATTGCATTATGAAGAGAGTTGCACTGTAGGTCACCATGCAGCCTCTTTGGGGCAGCATACCTTCCCTGGAAAGTATCTACTGTATTTGCTCCTATTTCAAACAAAGACTGATAATGCTAAAGTTATTGCCATGCTTTTACTTGCGAATTTCCACCCCAAAATGAAGATGAAAGGAAGAGGTTTGTGTGACAAGCAATATCTGCACAGTTTGCTAACCATTTTAGATGAGTGTCCCAACCATTAGAGTAACATTTTATACAAGCAATGGTAACATTCATTTATTAGTCAATTATGTAAGTACGAAGCCTCTCTCGTGGAGGATCACATATTAGTATATTTTCACTGGATGAAACGTATAATCCCATTACCTCAAATAGTCTCAACTACGGTAAAAAGGTTTTAATACCAGCCACCCAATCTCACATCCCAGGATATTTATGCTGGAAGGCACCTATAATCCCATCATCTCATTAGTCTCAACTGCTATAAAAAAAAGGGTTAATTACCAGTCATCATACCTCATATCCCAGGATAGTTACACTGGACTGTACCAATCCATCATCTCAATTAGTCTCAACTACTGCAGCTTTCAAAACCCTTATGTGCACTTAATTTAACTTTACCCCACTCATCGAACACTGTCAAAAGGAAAATTTCCAAAACATTAATATCAGGTCTGAAACGCTTGACCTGCATACTATGACCACAAAGACAAGAATATTATGAAGGAAGTTGATGTTTTAAATTCAAGAATGTTCCTGGAAAGGTACCTTATTTATTCCAAGACAAACACACCCTACCTATGAGCCAATTAATACTTCACAAGGTTGAGCTTTTGAGAGTGGAAAACATGCGCCCTCACTTTAG
>JAODAG010000025.1:6979-40437 GCA_027574785.1 Orphnurgus asper | reverse complement strand
AAACAACACTCCAGAAACAACACTCCAGAAACAACACTCCAGAAACAACACTCCAGAAACAACACTCCAGAAACAACACTCCAGAAACAACTTGGGCTCAAAACCAAACATTATAGCGTAAGGTTAAGGATTATAACAATAATTTGGATGACACATATTTCAAGGCTCCCATGTCAAATTGAGGATTATGTGATTTAATTTGATAAAAAATTTGGATCAATTATCATGATCGTTCCAGATAAATAAGTGAAGAAGGTGTATTCTAAGACAAACCCTAGTTACGTTTTTGATAAACAAAACTTGGATTAAGTTTAATTTAACTCTCTGTGTTCTACCAGTAAGAAAGGATTTGCACCAATTATGAGCCATACCGTGAATGCCAATGTCATGATAGAGAATGGTCAGGAGTTTGTGATGATCAAAGGCAGCACTCAGATCAAGAAGAAGGATAAGAGAAACGGCTTTACGATCAGATGCAACCAAAAGGTCATTAACGATCTTAAAGAGTGTTGTCTCAGTACTATGACCCTTTTTATAGCCAGATTGATGAATGATATGGAGGTTATTTAAGTCATGTGGTTATTTAACCTTTTTAAGACCACTCTCTCAATGACTTTACCGACAAAAGAATGATTAGAAATAGGTCTATAATTATTTAGTTTTACTTTTTTAATTATGAGTGTGATGTCGTCATTCTTGATGCCATCAATCGACATGGTTATTATGATTAACTGGAACTTCTGCAGTAAATATTTTATTCAAGCCATCTGGCGAGAGCAGTTACATTGCCGTCTTGACTGATTCACGCGTAGCTGGACATTGCGCTGCTCACCGAGATCATATAACGTAACTAACAAACCACGGTAGACATGTGTGGACATCGGAATTGAAAATTAACATCGTACACCGGTGGCCCGAGCTATGAAGCAACGGAGACAATATACATAGCCTACAGGTCTAGGTCTAGGTTACCAATCGCACAGTGTAGCGCTGCGTTACAGAGTTTTCAGGTACGATTGTGTGCATGTATCATACCGCTCGGCATGCATGTTTTTATATATCTATATTCTCTGGTGGATATGCCCCGCAGCCCTTGGCTGCACATGTGACCACGGGAAGTTCTAGGATCGGCCTGTATATATCCAACCGGTCTCTAGTTTAGAAATTAAATTCAGTGCATGAGTTTTGACCGTGAGTGGATTTGATATGTGGGTTCCAATTGACTCTGTCGGATTTCGAATTTCGAATGACTGTGACTCTTGACTGTGACTCGAATGACTCTTTCGAATGACTGTAAATGCTTATTTGCTCTGCCAACATCTTTCCACTTATAACAATACAGGAAAGGATTGGTCGATATGAGGTTATAGGTCATATGATTGTACACTATATCTTTCCTGCTTTCACAATGAACAGTTATACATATGGAGGCCTAAACGTGATGTTTCTGTCATGAATCCCGCGTACAGGCTATACCAATTCTGGCAGTTACAATCATTATAATGCAAAATGGCTATCAACCTCGGTACCATGTTATCGTTCCATTCGCTGTACTAACAGTGGGATCAAGTGAGGTGAATTGATCCCATTGAAATAACACATTTATATATATATATATATATATATATATATACATATACATATACATATACATACATATATACACACACACACGCACACACGCACGCACACACGCACGCATGCACACACACACATTTTCATTGCTGCGGTTTGTAACATACAATACTATAGTACACTATCAGCCTCCATAAAACATTCAAGACGATATTAATTTATTACCAAGGATGTCTTCTACCTTACAAAAACAACTAAGTTCCTGTTATCGGTACATGTCTCGTGTAGTACGCGTAGTCTGGTTTAATTGGCAGGAAGATCTTTATCCATCAATTCTAAGTAAGAACTAACACTGTTTGAAAACTATAGAAATAAACTAAAATAAAAATAATAAATACACTCGAGTGATGTGTGCTTCGTCTTGGCATGATTCAAATATTATTCTTCGTGTAGGCCAGTGAAACTATGAACCATCGTTACAGTGTTAGGCTGTACATGTTACACACATGGACATTAAGCTACTGCAGAACAATTCAAACCTATATTGAAGGAGAATATACAAGTCGCAAACTCTACTGCATGTACTGAATCGTTCTGCCGTAGTAGTGCACCTAAACAGACCGAAACAGTTCTAATAAACTAATAACAAATTTTTCAAGACTCATAATTATTTGAGTATTGATCAACGGTCAAGAGTCGTTTCTTTGTCAAGTCTACAAAGACGTACTAATCACTTATTTGCGTACATGCGATTTATTGTCTGTATTGTGTCGTCTTTATAAAATCGTTATATGGCCTTCGGCGAGCTATGTGTGGCAAGGAAATTCAAAGAAAGCCCCACAATTTTAATTAGCGGACTTACAGGTTTCTATATGTCTTGTTAGCCTGGTAGGCTTATTATACTTCGTGTAACCATGGTGTAAATACACTACAAGTCGCACGTAATCAATGATCAACTACCTGAAGAGTATTCATCGTATGTAGATAGACCTTTAAGTACGGGAGCTGATTTTAATTCCTTCATTTATTCATGAATAATGTAGCGGAGAAATATTTCATATAGTAATATTTCTCGATGGGGAGGGGGGGGGGGAGGTTCTGGCATGTGCAATCAACCGATCCCTTTTCATAAAGTGTGCGTTCGTGTCCTCCGTGGCGGCCTCGTATACCTGAATTTATGTTTACGCATGTAGCGCTGAATAACGACGGAACGCTGTTTTGGATAGCCTTACGTGTGTATGTGTGTGTATGTGTGTGTGTGTTATATTACAGTATTGTAGGACTCGAGACTAAGATCCGAGACCGGTCACATAGTGGTCATTACTGGATGTGCCACTGCCACACCCCCCCCCCCTCTATCGGAACTTCTCCTTACCAATACTATTGGAATCACTATAGCTTTGCCTAGTGTAATATGACTGTCGGATGAGTCGTTGTACCAGTCTTCGGCGCCTGTTCTTCAGGGATAGTAATAAATTATTTGTCGGCCCCATTGGTAACAGCTATCC
Source organism: Orphnurgus asper (assembly GCA_027574785.1). Classification (NCBI taxonomy): domain Eukaryota; kingdom Metazoa; phylum Echinodermata; class Holothuroidea; order Elasipodida; family Deimatidae; genus Orphnurgus; species Orphnurgus asper. The sequence continues at coordinate 37,354 of JAODAG010000025.1, read as the reverse complement.
CTCCATTTCATGTATATTGGACCCGTAAATGAGTGGCCTATATACCCGGTCTATACGAGGGATATATCCTTACTGAGGATGTTACCGTATAGTTTAAGATTTAGGCAATACCACAGCGAAGCAGCAGCATAAAAACGAAGTTAACCAGAATATTTGCAATCGTCCTTATTACGATGATGTCATGTAACCTTCACTTGCTAACATCGTTCTATCAAATAAGATCTTTAGTTCCGGTTTCCACTGCCCTGTGCGCGAACTATATATGATATTGCGTTGTGATGTGTATTATACTATGGTATCGGGGAGGTGCCATTGCTTGAACTACAAATGTTATTGTGTTTGAGGTATATCAGTATCAGGGAGATGTTATTTAAAATAACACCTCCATATTAATTAACACTTCCCTGTTAATTTAAACAGCAACATTTGTTATCAATATTCGTAGGTGTTACGGACGGCATGCAACGATTAGCTGTAGGGTTGTCCTCCAACATAGATACATGTATATGTTATCTGAATCAGGGCGATATCTTACAGATTATATTACGTTGAGGTCAGCTTCGTAGTATTAAAATTGGTAGAAGCTTTTTTAATTATCTTGGTATAGCTTATGGGCTTCCACAATGGTCTGTACTTACTTGGCCCTGTATTGTTTAATATTTATATTCGGTCGTTGTATGCGAAAATTCTTGGTTTTCATATTAAAGGGTATGTTGATGATCATCAAGTATATAAGACTTTCTCCCCTAATTTTCAAGGGCGAGTTTTAACCCATGATATAGATCAACTTTTCTCTGTTTTGACTACTTGGATGAAATCTCACTTTCTTTGCCTTAATTTAATGCTTGTAAAACTGAAATCAATTTAGTGGGTCCAGATGCCGTTTTGCGTGAAATTAACATTGGTGGTTCATTCATTAATACGAATGACTGCTTTAGATTCGCCATCTCGGCTAAAAGTCTTGGTGTTTGGCTCGATTAAAGTTTGAAACTCCAATTACGCATATCACAACTTGCTTTTCAATTCTTATTAAGATTGCTAAGTTAAAACCTTACTTAACGTTTGAACAGCTAAAATCTCTCGTTACCGCATTAGTCTTGTCCAGACTTGATTACTGTAACTGTTTGTATTTTGGTATTGATTCCCTTCTTAAAAAACTGCAATCTGCACAAAACTGTGCTGCTAAACTCGTGAAAAATCATTCGCACAGTCTATAAATATCTACTTGGCTTAGCACCCATTTATTTGAGCAACTGTCTTATTAAGTCTACACTCTCCTCGGCCATGCTATTGGCACCAAAATCCTCTACTAGGCTTGGTGACAGATCATTTTCCAAATGTGGTCCCAAGTAATGGAATGCCCTTCCTCTTGAACTACGTACTATTCCTACGATTGGGTCTTTTAATAAACATCTGAAACATTTTCTCTTTAATAACAGTGATGATTATGTCTTTAAGTTAGACATTAATTAATGTATTTTTAACTCACTACTTTTATTGGGTTTGTTCTCCTATGTCTTTGTGTCAGCACGACCGTGCACACTTTGCTCTTCTGCAAGGTAGTCGCTGTGCGTAAACCCTTCATTCATTAATGATAATACTAATAATAATAATAATAATAATACAACTATTACTACTACTACTTCTGCAAGGTAGTCGCTGTGCATAAACCCTTCATTCATTCATTCATTCATTCATTAATAATAATAATAATAATAATAATAATAATAATAATAATAATACAACTATTAACTACTACTACCGGCACCGACGAGGACGGTTCAATCAGAAGCCGGAATGGAAACACATGGGCTTCCTCAGTTACAGTTCAATAAGGACACAATTTGTATACTTTCTATCGGGGATTATAAATCATAACATTAGCTATTAACGTTATTAGGATTTAAAAATCATCAATTGTAAAACCCGAAAGTAACCCAGAATTAAATCATCTAATAAGTAATGTCTATTGTTGGCTTTTCTATGAATTGAATAAAGTGAAATTTTAACTTCAGATTTTATTTGTTTCAAGACTCATATTAAGTAGCATGCGTACGATGAATTCTGCATTGTACAAGTTAAGGTCGTTACTACTTAAGGCTACAACATGTTGAAATCATGCAAGAAGTATTGTAGTAAAGCTAAGATGGTTACAGATTCCCTGTGCTCTCTCCTACCTATAGTTAAGGTTTTTGTAGGCTTTCCATGTGGTGTACAGTAGGCCACGTAGGGTGTATTTACATTCAAATCTGTATATTGGAAATATGAATATCCCAATTCATTTTTGATTGTGTTGAAGCATTGTTGTTACCTCTGATGATCTTTGGCCTCAAAATCGTGAATGACTCTTACATGGAGAATCTGATCAATCTTGTCCATATCCCATTATAGCAATGTTAACGATTTGAACAATGACGACATTTGACCTTGAAATCATAAATAAAACTGTTTGTTTATATGTGTGCTTACCAGAACATTGCCATGTAGGCCTACTAAGTCTGTCTGTACACTTGTTTTTGGAAGGGCGGGCTTACGTGCCAAATTAATACAACATTTTATCGCGTGAAATAAATTACCTTATTACCATAACTGTAATTGCAAGAATATTTTGGATCCCACTTCAATCCTACTCCGTCAGAACGGACTGTGACCTTCACGCTCGGGACAAAGGTAAATACTGGTAAAGCCTACTCTGTGTGTGTACTTGGTGATACTGACCAACTGATTGTAGTTTTTGCAATGTTTACGATCTGATTTATGATGACATTTGACCTCTAAATCATGAATACGCTTGTATCTGATGATTCTGACCAAATTTGATGGTTGTTTATAGCATTTTTCATGACTTGCCCTCTAATCATGACCTTCGATTATCTTTGACCTCGTATTCCAATACACCTGTGTTAATGACTATCAACCAATGTTGACCAAGTTGGTCAATAACAATTAAAGTCTCTGGGAGGAGAAACACTTTGAAGTATTTCATGTGTTGCTCTCTGTTGACTATTAATGACGTTTGATCTCAATTATGCATCAAATTTATTCAATCCCTTAATATAGGCCTATATGACATGCTGGTCAATTTTCATCAACATTGGACCAACATTCTGGTAGCAGTAGCATTAAGTTTCTACTGTTCGGCGTAGATATTGAGCTGTATAGATCGATCGATTTTGTTTTGGAGCCCAGTTAATTCTTGGGTGGCTTTCGAAGAGCCACTTTGCCATCATGACATAAGCTCCATTAGCTAATTGAATTAAAAATGGAAAACATGCATCAGATAGCAATATTTTTGCTACACACCATTGAAATGTAAATATCGGGCAGAGTAGCCAAAAGATGGGAAATTGTCGAACATAAATTTTCTTCAACAACATAAAGCATCATTTTGCTATCCCCGAAACGTAAATATCGGGCAGACTAACCTAAAACATTGCCAATTCTTGATCATAACTTTTTTAAATGGTAGTTCCGGACATAAGCACCCTTAATTAAGCCAAAAAGGTATGAAGGGGGGGGGGTAGATATCCCCTTAGACCCTGGGGCAGATTTCATTCACCTCAGAATTATTGTCCCCTATCTCTGGATCCGCCCGTGTGTGCAGAGCGTGTTTGAACAATCACCAACTTGCAACTTCACCTTATTAATAATGATAAAGATCGGTCTCATAACTGCTGTAAGACTGTTTGAGATATGGTTAGAATAAATGGACACGTTTAGAAATCTAGAAGTGGATATTGCCCCCCGCAGCCCTGGCGACGTCGTTCCTTTTGATATGGTACATCACGAGATTGAGTGTATGATGTAACCTAGTGACACGTACACACTTATAATACTCGGCATTGTTTAGGCACTACACTGTATGTACGAGGATATAATTTAAATCTACGCCATCGTTATATGTCGTACTCGAAGACATGAGAAGGAAGTTCAGGAAATGAAACTAAAATTAATCTGACGAGTTTAATTTCCTAAGAAAATAACTGGAAAGATTTGAACGTGACTGTAGTTGTCTAATGCACTCATGCCGTTTCTACTAACGTCTTGCCCCGAGTTTCAGTCTGAATGGACGCCAGTTGCCATGGTAACCTCCCTTGTGAAATGACCGCTGGACACGGAAGCGGATGACGTTATGCAAACGCAATTTATTCGTAGGGAGCAGAAACACAATGATTCGTAGGGAGTACAAACACAATTCGTAGGGACTATAAACACAAGGATTCGTAGGAAGTAGAAACACAAGGATTCGTAAGAAGTAGAAACACAAGGATTCGTATGGAGTAGAATCACAATTCGTAGGGAGTAGAAACACAATGATTCATAGGAAAGTAGAAACACAATTCGTAGGGAGTAGAAACACAATTCGTAGGGAGTAGAAACACAATGATTCATAGGAAGTAGAAACACAATTCGTAGGGAGTACAAGCACAATTCGTAGGAAGTAGAAACACAATTCGTAGGGAGACAAGCACAATTCCTAGGGAGTAGAAACACAATTCGTAGGGAGTAGAAACACAATGATTAGTAGGAAGTAAAAACACAATTCGTAGAGAGTACAAGAACAATTCGTAGGAAGCAGAAACACAATTCGTAGGGAGTACAAGCACAATTCGTATGAAGCAGAAACACAATTCGTAGGGAGTACAAGCACAATTCGTATGAAGTAGAAACATAATTCGTAGGGAGTACAAGCACAATTCGTTTGAAGTAGAAACACAATTCGTAGGGAGTACAAGCACAATTCGTATGAAGTAGAAACACAATTCGTAGGGAGTAGAAACACAATTCGTAGGGAGTACAAACACAATGATTCGTAGGAAGTAGAAACACAATTAATGATTCGTAGAGAGTAGAAACACAATGATTCGTAGGGAATAGAAACACAATTCGTAGGGAGTAGAAACACAATTCGTAAGGAGTACAAACACAATGATTCGTAGGAAGTAGAAACACGATTCGTAGGGAGTACCGGTACAAACCCAATTAGTAGGGACTACAGACATAATTTGTATGGAGTAGAAAGACCTGGGGACAGCTATTCTCCCAATTCATTCATTCATACAACATTGATGTGATCACATTATTTAAAGAAGAGGTCAGTAATATCGAATAGGTAAATTAGCTAAAAGGGCGACAATGTTCAAATGGATTGAACGGGGAGGAGGAATGGGAGTCGCAACAGTACTGTCGTCGTCGCTGACTACGGCCACTCTGAACCACTTCCAGAGAAAAAAGGTTTGACAAGCAAATTTTATTCTCACTATGTTGATTGCCTGCCCCCACTTTCTGTTGTGGATTTCAATACTACATGCTTCCACCCAGGCTACATTAAATTCCTACGTCTATGAAAATATCCTCTCTCTAAAAATTATCGAAATTCACACTTGTTTGTCAATGTAACTGACATACAGGTTTAACCAATACTGAACTGGGTTAACAATCAAGTTTAAGTACGGTAGGTGTACATATACCCAAAATATAACTGAGCATAGGAGAGTACGGTATTATATATTACAACAATTGTATGAACATGGCAACTCCCCGTGCAACAGATAACAGTCACAGTAAACCTCGCCGTAAACAAGAAATATAACTTAAGAAACAATTAGTAAGCCTATTATTACCATTCAAGAAAGAAGTTCTACAGTACTTACTGTGTCATGATATTTAATAGGTGTACACTTGGTTCATGACGAAAGTAAATCTGTTTTAATGGTCATTTCACTTGAAAATGCGTCCTGATGCTTCAAGTATCGGTCACATAAGAGGCCTGTATTGCAATCCAACCAATTGACCTAGTAGTATGTGTACGACCATTACAAACAAGTAACACAATATATAAGCATTGTCAGCTATTCCGCGTACATTTGAACTATAGCCTAGGTCTACAACCTGTTCAATGAGTACCGAAATTATATACACGAATAGATAGCTGTGCAGGCCGGTATATCGTAAGAATAACAAAGTTCGCCACCTTGAAAGACTTCGTCGCAATCCTTACCTTTAACGGAGGTATTTCCAGACTATATATATATAGCTCCCCTGGTATTGGTCGTATTGAAATAATCATGTGTTTGCGTAGTATACGCTGAATTTCTAGTTCCTGTCACCGGAATATCCAAATTCTTCTTGAAAGAAGCTTTGCAACTGTTCCACAACAAATGTAAATCGAGAGTGCATGATCTAGTGAAAGAATATTATCGCCTATACCGCTAAATGCTAGTTAATAGTATCAGTCAAACAACAGTGCATGATTGTAGTTAATTTGTACGGGTCCTGTCATCAATGCAGCCACCAAACACAAATTGTACTGAGAATTTTAAGTCAACAATCTGCACACCATTGTTGCGGTTTATGACTAACAGGTCACTTAAAATTGTTAGCCTTCTGCGCCTCGGTGATTGCTTTTTATTTATATACAGGAAGCCTACACGGCTGCCAGTAAATTATTTCCGACCACTGTGGTGTCAGTTCAGTTGTGGAGATCTACTAAAATCTATTCTACGCAGGAAAATGTCAGGATTACTGCTCGAGTTCTGGATTTGTGTTTCACTAATTAAGCTGCAAGACAATTTGAGGGAACAACTGATTGAACGTTACAATGGTTTTCACAATGCAATTTTCAGATAAATCATGTTTGTTACGCAAAACCAATGACCTGTTGACCTCCATGATCCATATGAGCCATTTCAATTATTAAGAGACGGTTATTTTCACCACCTGTAGGTCAGGAATTGAAAACAAACCAAGTTCATTCAAAATAAGTTACGGAATACATTCAAACACGTCATTGTCAATCACTCTCAAATTATTAGTTAAATATTGTATATTAGAGGGCGCACTATACTTTCAGAGTATGTTATCGGACAACTGTTGAGCTCTGACAAATTATGACTGAAATTATAAAGGAGAAAATGAGAAAATGAGAAAATGAGAAAATTCAAAGGAGAAAATGTTCATATGCCTGAAGTTGTGTCGTATCTTCTGGACCAGTGACTAATTAAATGAAAGAATCAAAAAAGAATTTTGTGCATGGGTCGGGGAGTGATTGTATCGCTTTGTAGTGATTATTCATTCTATTGGGTCTGTATCTTTGCTGATAGTGATCCATCTATTTATATTGTGTATGAATTTTCTTCCAGGATAATTCTATTATGCATGGGTCTCCCTACATCATTCTATTGTGTGTTTTTCTTTCAGGGATGTTTCTCATTCGATCCACTCTTATTGTATCTGTTTCTCTTCCATCTTTGTTTTCTTATTGCGACATTTCATGTCTGTTTCTGCTTCAAGTGACCTTTTTATTGAGTCGGTTGCTATTTCTAGGGATTGTTGTCTGTCTGTTTCTTCTTATAGGTGTCTTTCTATTGTTTTGTTCTCTTCTTCTGTGGATTCTTCTACTTACTCAACTGATAACTTTGTTCTTCCTGTGGGTCGTCTACTGTGACTGTTTCTCCTTGTAGTGATCCTTCCGTGATGTGTCAGTCTCTTGTCGGGAATGTTTCTATTGTGTCTGTTTCTTCTTCCATCCTTCTATTGCATGATTGATCCTTCCAGGGATCCTTTTACCGTATTTCTGTTTATCTTATCGTGAATTTAAAATAATTTCAGGATAACTTAACTGATTGGACAAAACGCCAGTTACGACTGAACAACTTTAAGATAATAGCCTTTAATGTGATTTTCTAGTCCATACCTTTCAGTAGTCTTTCAGCATGACATTCAAAGCAGTGCGACATGTGACAATAGAAAAAATATCACTCAAACCACAAGGATATGTGGCCAACAATGCACCCATAAGTTTGCGACAGCCATGTCTACGGTATGTGTCGTCTAGATTGGATGGTTTCGTTCTCAGTCATGCGTGGCGTAGAAGGCAACCTTACCGTACTTGCCATTCGCGTCTCTTTTTATTTGAACAATATAACACGGAAACAAATTGAAGGGACATGCTTGTCACTTGAACTGCATGCATGTGGATTATATTAGGCTTAGCGAACCGGGGATTGGTGGAGAGGATTGTCACACCCAGGTTTTGGTCATAATCGGCAAATGTCAGTCGCCACATTTGCACGCCATGGGCTGACGGGGCATTACCCTCAGTCAGACACAAGTATGGCACAATTTTGCATGCAAATCAATACTTTCAAAAAAGGGACCCTCCTGGCCTAAACCTAGTAAATTCACAAAATAGACCGTTTTTTCAAACATTTGACAAAAAATTATCACTTGGTGGCGACCCACCAATATTTCTAGCCCAAAATTGGTAATGCACCCCAAAACATTTTCTGCTTTTAATTTATAGATTTATGTAGGGGGTGGTGTGAAGTACAAACATCTGCGTCTCGCCTATTTTCGATGTCAAAAAATCCAGTCTTTAATTTATCCTCCCCACTTTACCGAACCTGGCGCCGCCCCTAGTAAGGGCGTCACCCCAACACGGGGATGAAATTGCGTTAGTAAGGCGGGATATGGGTAAGGGCCCCCAAACAGTACTGTGCCCAGGGCCCCATAATCTCTTAAGACGGCCCTGTCCAATACTATACCATAGCTATTGATGTAACTTAATGTTAGAGCTGAAGAATTGCGGTTAATCTTGGTTAATTAGGGTAAAGATATAGTAAGTTAAGTAGAAAAGCTAAGGTTGTGAATTAGCCATGACCTATATATATATATTGCGTTGCCTTTTGTTACACGTTCCAAACAGTAGTATAGCGTAAACCACTTTAATGGTTAGTGGCAGATATGTATCCTCCGAAGCAGTTGGGTTGGGTGTACTGTGGTAATGTTTCTCCTCTCCTAGCTAAAATTCCACGTTTTATTAAAAAGACTTTACTTCTAATTGGACACTAGGCCCCATTACTATTCTCGGTATCACATTTAGCACGGCGAATGATATTTCACCTTAATACCACAAAATTATCACGCCTGAAGGCACAGGCTTAATGGGAGACCGTTTTGGGTTCGAAATGTACGATTTTAAGGGGTGGGGGAGGGGATGCAAACTTTCGTATTGATTTAACTTATCACAAAATCATCCCCGTGGCAATTTGACTGTTCAACTGAGGCTGCTGTTCCTCCGGTAGCGAATTATGAACTGGAATTTTGTTCAAGACTAACTTTTAGGAAGATTCTGTGTTTGTAATCGAATCCCTTTCTATCAGCTTCGTATTATGCGCTGAATTCCAGACCCGTTTTCCCATGCAGTGCACAGCGCATCCAAATCGTCCAGTGTTCACTTAGAACTGATTCTCTTTTATTTCTGTTTCCCTCAGTAAATTTCTTGAAAACAAAATACTGTATTAATCGTACTATTTTTGTCTTGTGCATTGAAATCGGCAGAGCATTCTCTGCAAAAATATAAGTTGCAGCAGTTTTCACAATAATTAGTATTCAGAGTTAACATAACAAATAGTTATCAGTGTTAACAGAACAAAAAGTCTTTAGAGGTAACATAAATAGTATTCATCGAAACAAATAATATTCAGAATAACACAATAAAGGATAGGTAACACAGGTCACAATAATTATTATTAAGTAACACAATATTTAGTATTCAGATGTGATATAACAATTAGTGTTCAGAGGTAATATAACAAATGATATAGAGGCAGATAATTATCAGATAAATGATCGGATCTGAATAAAAATATAGAAGGAAAATCTTGTACCTTGTATTAAGAAAATAGATACACATAGAAAGAACGTTTGGCATACTTACAATAACTAATTTATATTGATTTTTATTATTTCTTTAGTCTCAACATACACATTGATTGAATATAGACAACCCGCAAGTGCGTTCAGTGGAAGAGGTGTGTGTGTGTACATATGCCATTGCATTGCCCAATTTGAAATCAATGACCCTTGATTAACTCCAATGGGCTTTGATGAACTAATCTAATTATTCTACATATTTTACAATGCGGAACTTCTAGATAGAAATAACATTTCCCTTTTCAAATTTTAACCAAGAATACCACATGCATAATAAACAACCTCGTTAAACACATGAATAAAAATATAGGAGGAAAATCTTGCATATTTTATGAAGAAAATAGATATACATAGAAAGAACGCTTGGCATACTTACAATTACTAATTTAGGCCTCACCCGTGCTGAAAGCCTCTCCTGCTTTAACATGCTATTTAAATGAACGGTGTTAAGCATATATATGCCTCTGTGTTATAACACTTCAACACATGTTAAATTCAAGTCGATTTTTGAAGCCACTTGTGCTAAAACAGAAATATTGGGAGCTATAGTAGGTGATGTGTTGAACGTGACAACTATAAGGAACCGCAACAGTACAGAGTAGCTTAATGTCCATCTTTCTGCTCTGGAACGAGGAGTTTACGAGAGATATAGAGAATGGAGAAATATGCCATGAACATCTACCTGCTACTTTGTATAACTTAAGTTATGTAGATTAACTTATGTCAGGGGGGAGGGCAGTTTTTAACAGACTTTAATTTGTCTCATCTGACCACAATTGACAGGTGACCTCCAAAAATATATACTGCATACATTGACAAGGAACCTCATATTTACAATTTCTGCCCTGACTAAGAGAACCATGATGCCGTCCGGCTTGATGATTACCAGTTTTATTCACACATTAAAATGTATGCAATGGCTATAACACCAGAAAGAATCAAACCTTTACTTTACTCCAATATCAATGCAGCTGGTCTTCTTCCATATGCTTTCCCAAATATATACAAAATACTCTGTGATGGCAATCCGTACATATAATATATATGTTCATATAATAAATCTACTCGATAAGTCACGTAGGCCCATCACATGTAACTGCAAAAGCAACAAAATAATATGCATTCATATCATAGGCATAGGATGGCCAGCCGGCAGTGGCCTACATCCTGCAACCAGCAGAGCCATGGGCTAACACATTACACGGCATTATTCAATCACCAAATGATCTACGCTGATCTACACAATACAGAAACTAATCGATAAATGGGAATACTTATAAGGCCTCCCAATGGCCGCTCGCTGGAAGATTTTAACTTCAATATCAAAATAACACAATAACGCTCCATCATTACATCACATACATTTAATATGGGAGATTACAATATCGATCTATCCGATAAAAATAGTACATTAGATTTTTGAAAATTCTCTATTCGACCAGGTTTTTTTTCTACATTAACCAAGCCAACACACATAGTACTTATGCAACCTTGATTGATAATATTAAAACAAATGTTAATTTCGCAATTACATCGGGAATTCTTGTTGCTCATTTGAGAGATCATTTCCCTGTATTCCTCAGAATGCTAGTCAAGAATAATTTATCAAAACATACCACTAACAGGCAGTAAGACACTTTATTTCAGAGATTGAAGTAAAAGCTGGAATGATGTTTTAAACAGAACAGATGCTAACACTGCATATAATGCATTTTTTACAGTATTAATACACCCTACAATCATTGCTTTCTAGACCACCATGTCAGGAAAGCAAAAAGATGTAAAAAGAAACACCATTGGATCACAAATGGTATACTGATATCTATGAAAAGAAAGAACCAAATCTTTAGGTGGTACATCAAGACTCCTACAATAAATAACAAGTATATTGATTTAAAATATCGCAATATACTTAACCTAGTTATCAGATCTCTAAAAGGTCATACTTTTATAAAAAAAAAATAATAATGATAGCATAACCAACATGAAGGAAACTTGGAATAGAATTCACAAAAAAATAATCACAAAAATCCCCATACCCTGCAGCTCCTTGATCAATCTAAAGCATTTGATACAATATATCACACATTCTCTTTAATAAATTATCTTAAAGTATCATGGAAATACCATGAACTAGATTCATAGTTATATCTCCGTAGCTATCAGTCCAGTGTGTTGCTCCACATGGATCAATATTAGGTCCATTATTATTTATTATATTGGTTAAAGATATCTGCAATGTTTCAAAAATTGCAAACACCATATTGTTTTCTGACAAAGTAATATTTTCTTCGCAACCGAAAATGCGAGTATGTTACATAATATGATTTCTATTGAATGAAATAAATGTTGTGACTGGTTTGTCGCTAATAAACTATCGCTTCATGTCGATACAACCAGCATTTAATACTTCTCAAAGATTTAACTGGGATAAAGATACACTAATGGATGGAAAAATAATTAAACATGAAATGTTAGAGGTGTAACAACAAGTAACATGCATGCTGGCATTTCTAAGAGATATATATTAAATTTTAATAGGACAGATCACTGGAGGTTAGAGGGTTGGTATGTGGAATCGTCATGATTTCGAAGAAGCAACTGCTGATGTATCAGTTGATGGATTCAACGTTAAGTATTCATGTTGTAAAATATGTCAGCGTAATGCATTGTACGTCAAAGAATATATATTAAATATGTTTTCATTTGATATCATGAAAGGGACAAACTTCTCAGGATGTTAACAACTTGGAGCATCCCTAAATAAATGTGATATTACTGCATAGTATTAGTAGTGGCAGTTGCTAATTAAGGCATAGCCAATACATTTGGTGCTTTCTGGCTTTACTTCCCTCAGGCATGGGGCTCATTGTAGTGCACATTCCACATTTTTAACATGTGCTGGCTGTGCAACTTCTAGTGTGCACCATATAGTAATGTTGGACATACACAGTCCACTCATCATAAGATTAATTGTGATGTATTCAATGCCAATGCTTCTTTTTAGAGTTATGATGCTATTCTACATGTACTGCAGCTGCTAGCCCGGACTAGGTATCGTTGCATATGTGATGATGATTCATGAATAAGTGATACTGCAAGTAATAATAAGGATTGTCCTAGCTACTGTACTTCTGATGATGCATCTTTATTAGCATTTATATTTAATGCGGATTTCATCAAGAAATAATGGGAATGCCATGCATAATGTACTGTGTATCTACACGAGGCATGCATTAAATAAATTCAACCACATGCAATTAGGCTCTAGCTATGTTAGTTGTTACCATGCCTATAATATTAGGCCTAACCTATAATGTTAACTAGTGTTAGGCCTAACGTTAGTGTGACGTGTTAGGCCTAACATTAGGCCTTACCTAATGTTAATGTTAGGCCTAACAGGCTTTACCTAATGTTAGTGTTAGACCTAACATGATTAGGCCTTGAGTACCTAATGTTAGTATGACATATGCTAACTTTATGCCTGGTCTAGTTTTAATCAGACTAGGCATTGTTGCATATGTGATGGTGTAGTATGAATAAGTGATATTGCAAGTGATATTAACGATGACCCTAGCTACTGTAGATGATTCATCTTACCAGCATTTATATTTAATGTGAATTTCATTAAGAAATAATGAGAATGCTATTTGTAGTGTACCGTATGTATACATGTGAGGAACGTATTAAATAAATTCAACCACATGCAATTAGGCTCTAGCCTAATATTAGCTGTTACCACTAATCTTAGTGTTAGGCATAACATTTGGCCTTAACCTGTTGGCTCTACTGTACCTAATGTTAGTATGCCATACAGTATGTTAACTTTATGTAGATTTAAGTCGGGAGAATCAAATTTATGAATGCAATTGCTCACATAATGAATGTAACCAAGCTTTGAATGTGTATTAAGGAAGGCTCTTCTGAATGTAATTTGCCCTCATAATTCCTGCAGAAGTTGCCTTCAAATGACTGAATGTATTCTACAGTTATATATTGCCCTCCAAGGCAAATGTTTGCATTCTGAAGTAAATATGATATGAATGCATTCAGAATGCAAAATTTGCATTCATGTCTGTAAGGGAATGGCTTGTTGAACAGTCTAGAAATGCTAATGTAAGCCTCCAGGTTACTTAAAATATCGTATATTTATTTTCAGCATTGATGCTACTAACATTGCTTCCTTGGCAAAATATGCAAATGATGACAGCTCTGCAGGAAACTCTTGTATGAAAGTTCTTGAATTTCATGGAAAGCCACATCTGTGTCTGTTCGCCTCCAAAGAAATTTCAAGCAGTCCGATATTCTTATGGAGTTACAGCTCTACCATGGAGAATACAACATAAGGTAACCCCACTACCACACACTTGCACAGCTTCCATTGGATTGTTCTTGTATATTCATTCAAGCACAAAATTACACATAAATATTTTTTTAGTTGTACCAGGGACAAGTGGTCCAGAAATTTTGTCCCATAAAAATTTGGTTGTCCACTATCTTTTGCACAAAAGTTGTTAGTTGAACCTATACACTGTAGACTTCTGTACAGCTGACCAGTCTCGTATCGTATTCGAGTTCAGTTAGTTTTTTCGTCATAGTTCATAAGTATCGTCAATATTCACTTTGAGAGATAATAACCCACCCCCCAAATGATTTCTGCCCGAGTGGTTGGCACGTCAGTTGAAGGCCCCTCCCATGGGCTTTAAATGGCAAAACTTTCCATTACATTACAAATAGATGTCAAGTTTCTGTTAATGGGTTGAGTAACAAGGTTTATGTTGAGTATATATCTTCCTTTGTTTGTGATAGTTTTATTATATCCCCGCCCAACACAAAGCTTAGGTATGGAACCCTGAGTCTAAGCTAAGCAAAGTATGTCCAGTTTGTGTTCAATGTAATTTTAAATTGTTGTTATTGGATTATTATTTTATCCATTTGAATTTTTAGTGTAAACAGTGAAGACATACTTTGTCATTATAACACAGGATTCACCTCATCGATTGATTGAAAGTGATGCAGGTTCTGCTTGCAGTTTGTGTCGTTCTTCTATGTCTTCTTTTAAATGGAATTGACTCGCTTGCTTCGGTGAGTGTTTTCAATCCAGTGTTTTCAATACAGAACACAATTACAAAGTTTGTTTCATACAGCACAATATTGGTTAAGCAGTGCTTTCTAATGGATGTGGGGCTCTTTAATAGCCATGTACAATGTTGATGCTGTTTTGTAAGAGAGGTTTTTTCCATTGCATTTATTTACTTTTCTACTTAAGAATAATGAACAAAAAAAGTTATGAAAGTGGAACTTTATTTGGAGTACACGCCCTAAAAAGAAGGGAAAAAAGAAGTAAAACAAGAAGAAAAAACAAACACTCAATACAGAAGGAGCAACAAATATACAAGAAATAAGGCACAACAAAGTACTGAGTAGTCTGCCAACCCAAACCAATTAGAAAGTCCTGTTCCTGATAATTATTTCTCATTTCTCCCGCCCCAACAACTTTTGCTTACGTACCGCACCCTCACCCAAAGAAGTAGAAGACTCCGGAACAAGTAGAGTAGAATAAAACAAATACATAATCAACACTTACTTATAAGGTATCAAACAAGATTTTGCAAAATGAATAAATCTTGATTTAGTAGGTAAAGATTGTTAACTCAATAGTGTGACAGCATAATATTGTTTGTGAGATTTTGGAGGATGAAGATGATTTGACTGGCAGGTGTTGTAATTGCGTAATAATTAATTGATTAAAGTTTTGCAGTTAATCCATCTGTATGTAAATTATGCCAATACCAATATAATGGTATGTTGTTTTAATAAATTTCTTGTATGTTCACAAGGAGCAGAAAAAATAATGTCTCATGGCACTCTTTTGAAGTATTTTTAACCTATTAAGGTTTGTGGTTCAGTGGACCAAGTCAAGGAACAATAGGTGAAGTGCAGCTAAATCAAAGTTTGGTAGATTGTACAGAGGATATTTTTTGGCAGTGGTTCAGTAGATATGCTATTTCAGTAAGATTTGATGGGTATAAAGTTGTTCACCTTTTCCTCCATATGAAATACTAAAAAGTTTTTTCTTGGACACTTTTATGATTGTCCTTTGAAGTATGATGGAAATTTTGTTTTGGGCAAACTTGCATCATATATGTGCTGCTGAAGTTTAACAGATAATGTTGTGAATATAATATCAACAACTTCTTTCCTTTGTTTCTTCTATTAGATTGCACTAGTGGGCATGAAGCTTGTTTTAAACGAATCAGAATCCAGGAGAGATGCTGCATGAGCCAGAAAGTGAATGTAAGTCACAAAATTCAAGGTTTAAACTCCAATGTGGAAATTTAACATGTTACAAGCATAGTACTAGGGGAATTCTGTGGGAGGCATATAGCCTCATGAAGTCTGCAGTTTGCGAACATGCTGTGATGGAGCCCACTGTATATTACTATGGTGGATTTCCCAGAAAGTGATATCTCTGGGCCCAATTTGTTATCTCTTTTTACAGTGTTTGTCATGGTAGCTATGTCTAGCCTAATGTTAGATGAAACCTTCCCTAGCATTATTTCTACATTAACTACGCTACGCCTTAAGCCCTTAATCTTCTAATCTAATTAAGCTTCCTTTGTGCTATATCAATAGGTATACAACGATGGTACAGACCTTACAGCAGATGGAAGTCACGAAAAACTATGTGCGAGAAAGTTTGGTGACTCCAATACAATTCTGTGGCATCTCCTGTGGAAGATAACCGAGCAACTAGTATCCAAAACCCAACTACAGAGGAAACTAGAGTAAACACCACTGGAACATCCAAACCGACCTTTCCGGATCCTCGTCAGGCAGAATTGAATTTGGAAGATTCTATGCTTGTGGAAGACAACTAAGCAACTAGAATCCAAACCCCAGCTACAGAAGAAACTAGAGTAAACACCACTGCAACATCCAAACCGAACATTCCAGATCCTTGTCAGGCAGAATTGAATTTAGAAGATTCTATGATATCTCCTGTGGAAGACAACCAAGCAACTAGTCTCCAAAACCCAACTACAGAAGAAACTAGAGTAAACACCACTGGAACATCCAAACCGAACATTCCGGATCCTTGTCAGGCAGAATTGAATTCAGGTGAATCATTTGAAAGTCAAGCTGAGGTTTCTGAAGAAATTGTACCCAACAGTGAGAGAGAAAACTTTAATCAGTATGATAATATTCTGGTTACGACTACTCTGACACAAAACCCCATCTTCAGAAGATTCAGAATCTGATGAGAGTGATTTTCCTCTTCCTCAGAGGTTTTGCATTTCCAGCATTGCTGTCAGTGAGTCATCTGCTAAATTACATCACTCGGCTCAGAAAGTTCCTGTACTGCCAACCGAGAATTTTTTTTACAAACATCTGAGGCACTCTGAAGAGACTAACAAGAATATTGGCCATCAAAGAACTTACTGTTGTGGGAAAAAGGTTGCAGACAATTGATGAAGGTAAGACAACGTTATGTTTGAATACCACATTCACTGGCTTGACATAGAAAATACCTGGGAATAATTTTGTAATATTTTAAAGGATGGCATGCGGTTTTATTTTGGCACATTACAGTGTGGTATAGTAAAGTCTGTAATTATGGGAGTAATTAATTCTTGTTCTTCCGTATAACTTGTAAGGTATGTATTCTTTTCTTCAGATAATGCTGCATCGATGGACTCTGGAGATAATGCTGCATCGGTGGACTCTGGGTACTCATTAAGTGATGAAACTGATGATTTTTCGACAGGTATTGCATTTTCTTGTTTCTAATAAGGAGTCAATAAATTTGTTTATTTTTCTAATGCATTACCAGTGTAAGCAACTGATGAATGTTTGATGGTGAAAAGGTGCTACATGCTAACATATGTTATGATATCAGACATGGCGATACTATTGGAGCAAGACTAGGGTATGTGGTGGTGTGGGGGGGGGGGGTTGATATGTTCTAATTGTTTTTGTTATTTATTGTTACTAAAGTACACTGTTATGATTCTAGTAAAGAACAGATGGTTTTGCAGCGTTTTGTCTGTTGTTGATATTTCTTATTGTTACTGAAGTACACTGTAATAACACTGTACATACAGTTTGGCAGTGTTTTAGATATACTGCACCTTAAGGAGAATTATCACTCTTATATTTCCCTTTAACGATTATGTTGCCTTCAATTATTAACATCTTATATCATGACTTATTTAGTAGTGATGGAAGAGGATTTCTAACAGAATATTAAACTTGTAAACACAAATACTGAAGGAGACCGAGTAGAAGACTAAAGGAGACTTGGTAGAGAGCAGACGGTTTTGCACTCATATTTCCCTTTAAGGGATGTTGTCGATATTTTCTTATTGTTACTAAAGTACACTATTATGATTCTAGCAAAGAGCAAATGGTTTGCAGTGTTTTGTCTGTTGTTGATATTTTCTTATTGTTACTAAGTACACTCTTACGACACTGCACATATGGCAGTGTTTTTATATACCTTATATTGCCCTTTAAGGATTATATGTTGCTTTCAAGTATTAACATATAACATTATGACATAATTAGTAGTGACGGAAGAGTATTTCTAACAGAATATTAAACTTGTAAACACAAGTACTGAAGGAGACCGAGTGGAAGACTAAAGGAGACTTGGTAAAGAGCAGACAGTTTTGCACTCATATTTCCCTTTAATGGGTGTTGTCTGTTGTTATTTTTCTATACATTAACGAGATTTAAGAGTCTTATATTTCCCTTTAAGGATTATTTCGTGGGGTGGTGGGGGGGTTGATATATTCTAATTGTTATTGTTTTTTATTGGATGATTTTCCCTTTAAGTATTAACATCTTATAACATGACTTATTTAGTAGTGATTGAAGACAGTTGACTTAATTTAAAGACAACTGATTGTGAGTATTTCTGACATGTGGATGAGTGGAAGACAGTAAAGCATGCATGGGTAGCAAGGTTAGGCCATCTTGAGGTGCAGCATCTCGAACCATAGTCACTGGGTTATATGTTATGCTAGTTTTAAGCTTTTCATATACTGTATTTGTTTTTCATCTTGTAGTTCTTTTTGATGTAAAATGATAATTTTTTGAGAATTATTATGGCTCGTCTCATGTATTTCATTGTGCGATTTGCTGTGCTGCAGTTTCAAAAATTTGCAAGGCGCCCCCTAACGGGAATTATTGTACGTTAGGATAAAAAGTTAGGCTACGTATGGTCATTTCCTCATAACTCGCCAACGGGACGGCCTCGCGAACTGGGGTTTGGATATTTGGACTCGATCTATCCGATTCATGGTCTATCCTGGGGTCTACCCCTGATCCTGGGGTCCCTACATGCCCCCAGGGCTCCTATTTGTTGTACAAATATGATCATACAAATTGGTAACTGTGTCCTTTTTTGACCCCTTCCCCGAGGTCTGACGTACCCATAGTACAAATCACATGTAGAAATGGGTCTCATCGTTAATGTTTGTAAGTTTGGGCACCCTAGGCCTCTCCACCAGGGCGTGGTTTCAAAAGGGGTTTTGGTGTAAAAGAGTTGGACACCGACCTTAATTTCGGTATGCGGTATACAATATAAAGAACGCCTAGTTTTCTGTCCCCGATCGAACTCATGTAGATATTTTGGATGTTCGAGGTACCACAGACCCGGACTTGGCCTCCTGCGAACGGACATATATACGACCATGGTATCGGTTTGCCCTACCTAATAATTGAAGTATTAGTGACCAGCCACTTTCATAAACTGTTTTCAAAGAAAGTAAGCATGTTTAAAGATCAAACCTGAAGGATATGCATTAGGGGGTCATATGCCAATAAAATATGCCCAGAAACAGTCTCTGACATTTCAAACTACAAAATAACGTATTTTGAAAAAGTGGGGAATTAAAAAACATAGAAGCAGCCAGTACAGTGTTCGGTACCGAAATTTCGACAGAGGTTTGCTTTGAACATGATCATCTTTCGGTTAGAAATATATCTGTATCAATTTGGTGAAATATACTTTACTTGGGATTCCCCAAAATGGGGATTTCCCAAATGGGGATTTCCCAAAATCCCCTTAAAACGTAAAGGGGAAAGTTTTATGCTAACAAAAAGGTTATATCTTTAACTTGATTGCTTCTGCATGAATCATTCATTACTGGTGCCTTGTGGGGACATGTTCGGAGTACCTTATACCGCTTGGGCACACAGGACGGATGTTCATTGAGCCATTTACGGTCATATATCTCCTCATAGTGCACTTTTGAACGATTTCCCCTCTATGAGAGAATAAGCTTTATATATATATATCTAATGTATATAATATATATATATACATGTATACCTAACAGATATGCTGTACCAACTGTACTTGTTCACAGAGTGCCATAAAGAAAGCAAAGGCGAGCAGAACATTTGACGAAATGCTCGGCGAAAATGGTTCCTTACAACTTAACCATAGGCATCATCATAACATTTGGGTACTATATAGTATATAACCATAGGCATATCATACCGATTCTGCATAGACTACATTGAATATGATAATGCCCATGTTGGATTTTTCCTCTACTTTTACAATGATAAGAATTCTGTCTTCTTGAAGTTGAATGCAACAAAGTGGCATTAAAATCAAGGTATCGTGAATTCTTAAAGCTGAATGCTACTACAGGGGATTCAAACTTCTTTCTACAACATGGGGGGATTCAAACCTAGGTCATCAAATCAACCCACAGAACTTTGACTTATACATTCTTTGACATACTTGCACAGTTTGCCCATTAAGTTGGTGGTTATCATCAAACATCTTGCCAGCTGCCTCAGTCTTGCCAGGTATTCTGCAAAAAGAATACAATTGAATAATTATCAACAATGCACACTAATCACTGCAGTGTACTTAAATTGTTTTCAATTGAATTAAAGTCCCAATGTGAAAAGTCACTAATTCTTTAAATGAAGGTTAATATTGCAAGGGCCCATTGAAATTGTTCATTTCATACATGACAGGCATACATACAAAATCAACCAAAACATTGTACTAGAGAGAACCTCTCTCTATACCACGTTAACAGAAGGGATATAAACCTCAACTGAAGATCCATATACACTACAGCCGAGAGAGTGATATAATTTGCTTAAATTTTTTAAAGGTGTACGTCTGTAAATGCACGAAAGTGTGTTGTATCTATACATCACTTTTTTATGGGAAAGAGACATCATGCATAAGTTTAAGGGCTTCATGCCAAATCACTGTCACTTAATCCTATAACAACCACCTTAGTTAACCACTAACATCTTAAATATCATATGTAAAAGAACAACAATCATACTTGTCGTTTGTTAATAAGCATGAAGCTCTTGCAGTTTCATTTAAGTAGAGATCAAATAATGCCATTTCTCCAGTTTTGTTGGCTGCCATCACCCGGTAGTGATCTCCAGACACTTCGGCAACAGAGAAGTGCTTGATTTGAGATGCACAGTTGAAGGAGGCCAATACCTCTCCAGACAACATATCCCAGGCTTTCATGGTGCAATCTCTGGATCCAGTGATGAGGTACTTATCATTGCTTGCAATGTAGAGCCACATTACAGCATGAGTGTGTCCTTCAAAGTACCTGCCAACCAAAAACACATTCACCCCTCAATACCATGCCTTTTGTACTGCCAAAGAGTTTAATTGCTCCTCAGGTTCATCAAAGGTGTAGAAATTAAAAGTAACCTAAGAAAATGCATTGCCTTCTATGTTCACTACTTTTGATACCATCATGCAGCACACAATAAGGTTTAACCTTATACTGGAAAATGATATCAGGACTGGATAAAAAAAAAAAATGCTTCCGATGGCATAAGATTTCCAGTTAGGTTTGTTATGAAAATGTGTAGCAGACAGCATTTTTTAAACTGCATAGCAACCAGGAATGAAGTGAACACACCATTCGACATATTTACTTGATCATCATCCGTACACCCGGTCAAAATACTGACTTAATCACTGTTTCAACTCCTTGTGACCCAATCAAAAATACTGACTTAATCACTGTTTCAACTCCTTGCGACCCAATCAAAAATACTGACTTAATCACCGTTTCAACTCCTTGTGACCCGATCAAAAATACTGACTTAATCATTGTTCCATATGGTTTAATCCTGGATGCGTTACTGCCCCTCCCCGATCGGCATATCATGTTACGTATTTGGATATTACCACAGCTTCAATGATTTAAAACTTTACCTAGTGTCAAGTTAACGTTCATTCTGATGAAGTTGGTACCGGTAAATTTCCTCTTCCACTCCAACCCCCCCCCCCCCCAGTAGACAGTGCCTTCACTACAGCCCTAGAAATACCTAGCAGCTTGCTTGGTATAGTTTGATGAACTAGTATACATTCAATATATCTGTGCATAGGCTAATAGAAAATGATTCAATGATCATTAAAGAGATTGGCACTTAAGTTTAAACTTAGAGGTGCCGAGGCATTTTGTATTTTAATCCAATAAATGCTGCAGTTCTCAATCGACTAAAGACAAACTAGCACATAGGCACAGATCCTGGGGCAACTTCCCCCTTCAAACGAGAAAATGGGGTTAGAGTATCATTTCCCCTTCCCCAGAGATACGAGTAACTATTCGTAGTTGCACTACTTACCTATCGTGTGTGCTCTCTTCATCCAAGAAGTCCCACTTGTGTAGTTGTTGCTTGCTGGTGTGTGTGCCTGAGATGATGAATCTGTCATCATGAGTAAAAGCCACACTCTTCACTGAATCATTACTAAATGAAAGAGTTCTCAGTTGGGATCCAATGTTCCCAGCAGCAAGGGACCACACAACTAATGTCTGAACCCTGGAGCCTGTAACTACATACTGGTTGTTGTGGGAGATAACAATGCACTCAAGTCCTTTGCAATGCATCTTTGTTACTATACAATCTCCACTAGCATCCCAAATTTTGACTTCCCCATTGGCAGCACCAGTCACCAGGATACCTCTACCATCCAATGTACTTTTCCCATTCATGACAGTGGTTGTATGCCCTTCAAATGTCTTCACACAACTGCCACTATCCCAAAGCTTCACTAATTTGTCTTTAGAGCCAGAAATAAACTGTACTGGTAGCAAGCAACTGCTAAGGAAGGTGATAGCATCAGTATGGCAGCAGCACAACTCTCTTTGCTGTAGAGTATTTATATCACACATCTTCAAGCTCCCATCTTCCAAACCACTGATTAACCACCGGTCCTCGTCAGTTAGGAGAAGGCAGGTTGAGGCAGCAATCTCCCAGGTATGCAGACATTTGCCTGATGCGAAGTTCCAGTATTTAATCGTTCCATCTGTTGACCCTGAAAATACAGACCGTCCATCCACCGTCACTGCAATGCATCGTGGCTGTTTGACATGTCTCTCTCTATTATTAACCTGAAATGTAAAATACCAAAATCCATAGAAATTATGGGTCTATACATTAGCAAATTTCATCATCAAATGTCATCCCCAATCATACCTTATAACTATGCATTCTTCCAAGAGAATGTCGAATTTTAAAAGTTTCAAATTTTGATCATAGTATGGTCACATAGTCATAGTGGCATATAGCAATCATCTCATAACTACAGTATATAGTCTCATATTATTAATGTCACAGTAACACTGTAGCCTCTTAGTGTCATACAGTCTCATAGTAAGTATCTTAGTCTTTCAGTAATAGTTTCATACTGTATAGTCATATATATGGTCTCATAGCAAGTCTCATAGTGAGTCTACTACACATAATATAGTCTCATAATAATAGTGTCATATAACCAGAGTCTGAAATGTGGTCATAGACAAAACAGTCTAGTAAAGACCTAACAAGATAAAACGTTATAAATCACTTGCCAGGTGAGCTTCTGGGTTCCATAGGATAACGCTCTTGTCGTTGGAAGCTGAAAATATCATGATCTGACCATTCTCTTCTTGTACTGCTGTGACATCTGCAATCCAGGATGAGTGACCATCCAGCTTATTGACAAAGCCTCCATGATTGAAATGCCACACAGTTAATGTATCATCCAATGATCCAGCAATCAGCAAATCACCAACAGATGCAAAACAAGTAATCTCCTTGCTATGTTCTATAGTACACTGAACACATTCCTTGGTTGAAATGTTAAACACTTTGAGAGACCCATCAAAGTAACCAGTTGCTACAGTATCTTGATTTAATGGATATATACAAGATACTGGTTTACAGTTAGCATGGAAAACATGGATTGGTTCAACTGGGACACCTAATGATGTCCAGAGCTGAAAGGATCCATCATCACCACTGAGGAAGATGAAATTACCATCATAAGATGCAATTATGGCTGTGAACTTACTACCCTCAAGTACTTTAGCTGAGTGGAAAGAAGACATGTTTTGGAGGGACCACCACCTCAAAGTTCCATCCTGAGATGCAGACACGAGCAGGGAGAGGTTAACTACACAGAGATGTGTCACAATTGTAGGATGTTCAAGTTTACATACCAAGGAACCATCTTTCCCATTCCACACAACAATACCATTTGCATTTTCCTGTATGCCTGCAACATGATAATCACTGACAAATTTCAAATATGTGAATGCCAAAGCATCTTTCCCATGATCACATTCAAATGTAAACACCTCCTCACCACTGGATATCTTAAACAACCTAATCTCCTGTGAACCAAATGCAAAATGGTCCCCATGGAGGTTTACTTCAAGAATAATACTTCCAAAGCCTTCCTTGATATGGTTGGGAACATGTACATCCTGGATGAGTTCAAAAGTCTCTGTGTCCCATAAAAAACCTAGGGGATGCCCATTATCATCTCGACAAGCAGATATCATGACTCTGTGAATGTTGGAGGCAACGACCTTCAAGACCCTGGTTGGATGCCCAGTGAACGTGGTCACGAGAGGTCCTCCAGGAGGCTTTAGAAAAACAGACCTTGGAACAAACAGAGGCAGTTTAGCATCTGCAGTCCATTGCTCACACTGCTCAAGGAGGTGAGAGGATTTGTCTCTTAAATCTCCTATCCTGGCCATCAGCTGACCAGCTAGAGCAGTGGGGTCAGATTGGATGCTACTTCTGGACATCAGCAAAGAATCTTTCAGAATGGAAGAGTCCATATCGAGCAACTCGAGGTCTGCAATCAACTCTATGAAAGAACAGGACCTTAACTTTGTTAACAGCCATTCAAAGTTGTAAATTATATTATCCTGAAGTCTCTGTGAGTCCCTACAGCATGATAAGTGATAAGGTAGCTCCTGCAGTTTGCGAAGATTGAAGACATTTTGCTCAAACTCTAGAGGTTGAGGAGCAACTTGTCGATCTGCCTTTGGAAAGAGCTTACCTCTCATTGAAAGTTCAATGGGGTTTATTTTACCCTCACGGTAGACATCCAAGTACATATCACTAATTAGAGCATGACAGCTTTGAAATGTCACTGAATCCCCTAAGTAGCGTTCACATGCTGCCTCAATAAACTGCCTGTGGTACCAACCAACCACTGTCTTTCCTCCAGATTGACGTTCAGTTAGGAACTCTACTATATCATATCTGATCCTCTTCAAGACTGAAGGGGGAATGCGAATCACAGTTTCTTCTGGTGGATCCCAGTACTGATAAATTGTATTCAGTACTTCATCATCACAGGAGAGTACATCTCTTATTTCTCTATCTGTTAAGCCCTGTCGTCCGGCTGTAATGTACCCCAAGGCATGGGATACCAACACCTGCCCATGTTTTCGCTCCAGTTCCTCAAACAGCCGTGTGATGGCATCCCTCACTGAAGCAGGCAGAGACATTCCTTCCACTGGTTTGTATGATGGCCACTTTGAGAATTCCTCTAATAAAATCTTCAAGTACAGTGGTTGAGGACAGTTGATGATGGCAGCTGAAATTAAGTCTCTCTGCTGGTCTGTTATTCGTCTGCTTTGCTGATTCAACCATCCATCTACCATCTGCAGTCCCAGGTCTTCTTTTACTGGTGTCATTTCCACATAACAGTCTTGGTCAGTAAGGAGTCTTTCCATGTTTTTCAAGCAGTTGTTTACCTCTGGTAGCATGGAAACAATGATGTGAGTATACTTAGAAAAAGTAAGAGGCAACCAGTTCATGGAGTGAGCATTGTTCCTAGGTACAAGTTGGTCAATGCTGTCTAACAGTATAAATAATGGTTTCTGTTGAGTAGGAGCTCTCATCAATAATGACTTGAAAAACAAATCCAGTTTATGGAAATCTGCAACGTCTTCATCCTGTGGTTGTACCAAGTCATAGGCAAAGCAAATCTAGATAGAGGAAAAGATGAAATGATAATGATGGCAATTTAAGCAATAGTAACAATTCTCTACTAATAGTAACAGTACTACATCTAGGAGTTACCTCACACTACAAATGGTATGTGGTAACTTCATTGTCATTGCTTAATTAAACAACGTTAACGAAAGATGGAAACTTTAATTCCATGCCACCACAGCCAAGTTGCACTGAGGTACAGTAGCAGGAGATGTAATTGAACATCGATTCTTGATGGGATGGCCCCACACGTTTGAAGCAACCATGATTCCTTGTTTTATTATCACTGTATGTTGCTGTAACTGACTTTGGGAAGGCATGTTTGCTACAGGTTTATAGGATTCATTTGCCATTTAAGTAATATAGTATATATCCTTGTTTCTGTCATACCTGCTGACAAACACTGAGTAAGGTGTCTCTAATGGAGGAGCTCAGAGAGGACGTTCCCAAAAACCTCAGGACACAGACCAAACCACCAGAAAAGAAAGTTCTGGCATTTTTAGCCAACATTGCCATGACTGAGGTTTTGCCTGATCCAGATATTCCATGGAGCACACATGGTCTGTGGGATTTCAGCTCAAGGACCTTCTTCACAGCATCAAGTACATCATCTCTACCTTTGAATGATCTGAAAATATTTAAATATATACAATACAATGTATACAAAACATGCTTTTTGGAGTGTAGCACCATATCAATGCAAAGAACACATTTAACACAAACACAACTTACATTAAGCAGAATGCAGAACTGCACTGAGATTCCGATGCCCTAATCTACAAGCTTATGACATTGTCTCACCTATACAGTATCTTACCTACTACCATTGGCCAGCTAGCAAGCTTATACACCACACAGATGTAGCATCAATAAGGCTATGATAGGCCACTTATGCATCAAGTTTTAATGTAGTGTAGTTACAAACATAACATTAGGATCTTATAGCATCTTATAGCATACATGTCATTTGTAAGATTTTAGTCAACTAGTTCATGTTTAAGGTCTTACATCTCCTGATTATGCAAATAATCCGGTCGATGCCTATTATTCATCAGCCAAACACAAGTAGACACCGGAAAAAGTGTAGAATGTTGGGTGTGCAATTAATGTGGGAATTAATATGCATGCTAGCCATACCAAAAATAATCGGGATTATCTATTGGCAATGACCAACATATACACCACACATGACTTTCAATCCAACATGCCATATTCAAGTTATTGTACTTACAAGCTCTCAAGTGTTACATGCACACACACATACACTGGTCGATAAGAGAAGGCTTGTTAATGTTCATCCACAATCAACACAAACATGGTGTTTTTTTTCAAGAGTCTATATGATTCTTCCTAACCCTAACTATATTAGGCTACATACACATGCACGTCGCCAACTTGACTGCATAGGTTCCGATAATGCTTGTGGCATCAGAACCAAAGTTCATCTGATTCTCAGATACATTTATGAACTAAAAGAGAAAATGGTAGAGAGCCCATTAAATAACTAGTAATCAATTATACTAATCTGCATTGCACTTTTAATCCCTTTAAACTAACCAGTACTCAATTACACTAAACTGCATTTCAAATAC
The DNA here is from genome assembly GCA_027574785.1 of Orphnurgus asper. Classification (NCBI taxonomy): domain Eukaryota; kingdom Metazoa; phylum Echinodermata; class Holothuroidea; order Elasipodida; family Deimatidae; genus Orphnurgus; species Orphnurgus asper. Next base: position 9,755 of record JAODAG010000025.1, on the reverse strand, counting down.
TGAGCTTTTAATCCCTTCAAACTAACCAGTACTCAATTATATATAACCTGCATTTCAAATATTGCACACTTTTAAGCCCTTGAATTGAACTAGTTAACTAACCTGCATTCAAGTACTAGACACTTTTAATCTCTTCAAATTAACTAGTACTCAATTATACAAATCTGCATTGCAATACTGTACACTTTTAATCCCTTCAAACTAACCAGTACTCAATTACACTAAACTGTATTTCAAATACTGAGCTTTTAATCCCTTCAAACTAACTAGTAATCAATTCTACTAATCTGAAATTAAATACTGTACTTTTAATCCCTTCAAACTAGTACTCAAGTACACTAAACTGCATTTCAAATACTGTACTTTTCATGCCTTCAAACTAGTACTCAATTATACTAACCTGTATTTCAAATATTGCACACTTTTAAGCCCTTGAATTGAACTAGTTATCTATTATACTACCCTTCAAACAATCTAGTAATCAATACTAACCAGCGAGTCAAATACTGTACACTTTTAAGACCTTCAAACTAACTAGTGAATGAATTATACTAACCTGTATTTCAAATATTGCACACTTTTAAGCCCTTGAATTGAACTAGTTATCTATTATACTACCCTTCAAACAATCTAGTAATCAATACTAACCAGCGAGTCAAATACTGTACACTTTTAAGACCTTCAAACTAACTAGTGAATGAATTATACTAACCTGCATTTTAATTCTTGAAAAGAGAAGTGGTGAATAAGCTCCTCATAAAAAGCCTTCAATTCACTTGATTTGACCTTTGATCTTTGACTTATGTTCTTGTTTATCATTGCCACCATGCTATCATAAAACTGTTGAGTGACAGAATTTAGGTAGTCTTCATGATCTGAACAGACTGGGTCCATACCATGATTTTTCCATGGTACAGTGTAATCAAAGATGGAGGAAGCAGGTAGCTTGGATGGAAGGATATCTTCCTTCAGTTTTTTTAGCAGTTCTTGAGCTTCTACATTTAATTCTCTGTAAAGAGAAATCAAATAAATAACTGGATACTTACTAAAACTGTGAACATTATGTCAGTGAAATAAGTAATTTCAGAATAAATCTGCAACTTCATCTATACCCCATAAAATGTTAAGTATCATCTAGCATCAAATAAATCAGTCACACTTCGTCAGAGCAGTAACAAAATTTACCCGGCAAGGAAATCTTCATTCATATAAATGACTTCATCTTATCTGGAATCTGCTGTAAATCAAATTTGATCATTATTTCCTCCGACGAGTATCAAACCATTAATGATGCAGAAGTGTTTGAATATAACTACTATATTCTCCTCCACTTCCACTCCCTGTTTTAACGACACTTAGAAATACACAACTTCCTTGCACAATTTACCTCTGATGACCATTGACCTTACATCACAAATAACTTTTGTACCTGATCACTCTTGACCAATTGTTGACTGTTTTTATTTTTGAAGCAAATTTCATGATTTTACTATCCCTGATGACCCTCAAAGATGTTTGTAACTAACTAATTATGATGGTGATTATGACCAACTTTGATTGCAGTTTATGCAATTTTCACGATCATCATATGACCTAACAATCATGAATAACTTTTGTACCTGATGACCAACACTGTCCATGTTTGATTGTGGCATCAGCAATTTTCAGGATTAGAACTCAGATGACCTCAAAGTCATGAATAGCTTTTGTACATGATGATTCTGACTAAGTTTGATGCTGGTGTTAAGCAATTTGACCTCTGATGGCCAATAATGACCTTTGACCTATTATTCTTGTTCACCCTCACTACCAAATAATGTATGTTCACCAACATTGGTCAGTATCAATTAAAGTCTCTAACAGATGATTTCGACCTCTGCTGACACTAATTGACCTTTGACCTAATTTGTGTTTCAATTTTATTCAAACTTAAACCCCCAAGATACATGACGTGTTGACCCAAGTTTCACCAACAGTCTGAGAGATACAGTATGTGGACACAGACATATAAATGACTACTTAGACACATTGCCATATGACAAAAGCTCCTTAGCCAATGGAGATGACCAGATTAGTTTAGGTAAATTAATCTTCACAATGTTACCAAAGTGATATTTACATTCAGGACAAAAAGATTAAGAGTCCACACTTACCCATCAGCATCACAGTCAATAAACTTTCTCTTGAATTCTACTTCCTTGCAATTCTCAATGCCATCTAAATGCCTAAAAAATATTACAACGTTGCACCCAGGGTGGATGTTGTCCTTGAATACTTGCATAACTTCTTGCTCTGTCACTGTAATGGATAACACCTCAGTAGGTAATTATAAATTGGTACATAGTATTTTTTTAATATTTCTTCAATTATGAATTGTACGACTTGTGTATTAAAGTAAAGAAAGGAACATGGTGCATTTTCAACCACATGACTGTGCTGCATTGACAAGAGGGAATGTACGTGTGAGGCTACTACTGCATGTATACAATACTGCAAGACCTAACAATCCATCGAAACCCCTGTTACAAACTAGGGATGAAAATAAACTCCTTTCAAAGTTCAGGAGGGTTATGGTGCAGAGATAGGTAGGTGTAATATCGACACATGGAGGACCGTGAACTTCAGGATGGTTACAGTGCAGAGGTAAGTATATAGGTAGGTGTAATATGCCGGACATGAGAAGCAGGTGGAGGGTGATGTTCAGGATGGTTACAGTGCAGAGGTAAGTATATAGGTAGGTGTAATATGCCGGACATGAGAAGCAGGTGGAGGGTGA
>JAODAG010000024.1:344014-354942 GCA_027574785.1 Orphnurgus asper | reverse complement strand
CCTAGTACTGTATGTAAGTTGACCTCAAATTGACCAACAAAATCAATAGCATTCTTAAATATTGACATACCAAGTATGAAATTTGACCAAGATGTAGTTATGTTTAGACCAACGAACCAGATACGGAGTTTCACTAAGCTGTACTTTTGGCATTACATTAACCATGTTTTACAGGGATTGTAGACAATGCCCTCTATTGATCTCAACTGACCTTCAATTTCCATCAAAAACAACATGGTTCTCGTACTCACTAAACATGGCACCAGTTTAGGGGCAATGTAGTCCAATAGTTTGAACATCTGCCCACTTGTTTTCTGCATGGACAAATGGTGATACTGAGATGCCGTGACCGTTGCGTGGTTTCTATATAATTGAGCATGAGGGGGGCATGGTCTCATGAAGAAGTGACTAAATTAAAATCATAATCAGACAGCCATAATAATGCTGTGCTTTTAAAACAAAATACAACCAGAACACAAAAACGTCAGTGTTGCGATGCTTGTAATGCTTTTATTTCAGTAGTTAATGAAAAAAAAAACCCATAAAAGACATTCCCCCGTTCCAGGGGGAACAGTACAGTAGGACAAATTCAGTACAGTAGAAGACTAGTTTGCAGTTCACTCAGCTTATACATCCAAACACCAGGTACATCCTTTATTCATGGTACACAATAGATCAATCAACTAAATATTACTACACCAAAATGTCTGGAAATATAACTAGTTTGACATAACCTTTTGAGGTACAAAGGCCATCAATCAAACTCATATCACCAAACCAAGTCTGAAGATAATCTGACATATGGTTACAATGAGATGAATTTTTTGTTGTTGAAAATGCCCAAACACATATTTTAGGGATAGTGCGCTCTTAATGAGGAACGCATGTACCAAGAATGGAAACCCATCCTACACACTGTGCTAGAGTTATCGTGTCTTGAGCTCTTTTCGGTGACTTTGCATAAACACCCGTCCTCTCATGAATATTAAAGAATAGAAAGCTAATCAAGCATACTACTCATCATGGCAAGTCTACCTGACACATTTCATAAAACATATTGTGAGATTTAGTGTTTACAAGCTTATTTTAGCTATTGGGTACCTAATCACACCCCACTCATGAATATGAATCGTCATAGGAAAATGTACCTACCCATTTCTAGCACCGCCATACCACGTATGATGCTAATCGCACATTTTACATTAATCCCTGCCCACTCACACATGTATCAATCAACAATGTATAGGTTACTAAGCCTTCGGCATCGTAACCAAAAAGATTCCTTATTCAGTATTTTTACCCATGTCATGCCAATAAAACACACTTGCAATGACACCACTTGCAATGACACCATTTACTCTTCATATATGACTTTATGTCAAACTGCTTTAAGACATGGTTACTGGATAGGCTATCTATCCTAACCATTGCATTCATATAGCTTCAGCATCTGGAACAGCTGAACAAGATTTTGCTTACTCATCTGCTTGAAATTAAATGCATAGGATGAGTAGCCCTGTCAATCATTGCATAGTCAGAAAACATGGTTCCACTGAAGGTCAAAGTTCAAGTTATCTTTTTCATCAGAAAAGCCACCTCAAATCTTAACACAATCCACCAACAATGTAAAGAGGGAACACCAAGCTGTGAGGACCTTGTTTGTCAATCTGAGGTCAGTAGCAGACAACAAATAGAAGGTTTGCTTGTACCATGTTTGTGTTGAGGGTGGGAGCTAGGCTGCTGGTGTGTAGAAAATGTGTGAAAACCTTGGGTAGATAAAATACAGCCCTTGGGTCTGCGAAATTCACACTTATCTTTTGATCCCAATACTGTGGAACAACCAAGGTTACAGGGCTCTAGGTTATTCATGGGGGTGTACATAAGCTCAAAGAGCGTTGGGCAGGGCAGCTGTGAGATACAACCAGGCATTCACAACTTTTGGAATAGAGAGAGGAACTCCTTTTGGGCTTGGCTTTAAAAAAGGTACTAAAAGGCCATCATCCTTGGCACACCTAAAAAAAGGTCAGCTAGAAGTACCAAAAAAAACATGGAAAAACAAGATTGAGAGACTGCGGTGGTCTCTCTGGTCTGTAAGTAACTGGGGACTGAAATATAATGAGCAACATATGCTGCCTGTTACACAGACAGAAAGAAACCTGAGATCTGACCATGCTAACCAAACTACCACGATCTGCCTTTCTTTTACACTGATATCTACAATATACAGTATCTCTCTGATACCGATAAGTCGACAGACACCTATAACGTGTGTGTGAGTATATCTCCACACAGGGAAATGTATAGCCTAAGGTCTTCCTCCATAGCATGAAATTATAGAATTCAACCATATAGGCTTCATGTGAGACCACCCGGCTCCAATGTAGGATACATGAGTATGATGGATAACTTAGGGGATAGGCTAGTATCTACATATATGCGTGTACACTGTATTTCGGTGGTCTCACATGTGATATACATACCATGAACATGCATAGAGAACAGAAGACTAAACCTATCCCCCTAGAGAAACTTCAGTCAATAGATCACTTATAGTACAAACTAAAACTCTACTTGAAAGAGCCTGTAATCTTGATGTCCCCTAACTTGAGCAAAGCAGATTGGTGTGAATCTGGCAGACCCAGACACAGGCCTTGACATAAATTTTAAAAACAAGTCGCCACTTGGCGAGCGTGACTAAAAATCTACTCGCCAAATTGTAAAATTCATTCGCCAATTTCTTATGCCTAGCAGTACAGCATAACATTATGCTAGGCTTCAGATAACGTTAGCCTATTTAATATTCTTGGGCCGATATTGCCAATGTCAGTTCTGACCGAAATCCGATAACGATATAAACCATGTACGTAAACGGTCATAAATTACTCAGCTTTAACTTGTGTACAGTATAAAATACAACTTTATAATTATTTATAGGTAATTCAAACTTACTATTACCAATTGAATAAACTAATCTTTAAGAAAGATATCAAGCATAATTTGTGCAGCAAGTGTGGCTTCATTATTACATAACAAATCGTTTAAATTAATTAGCTGAATAATCTTCGACAGGGTATTTTATTTTGAGGTTTGTATTTATTCCATATAGGCACGGTCCTATGGAGTAGACTTTACTTTTGCCCCGAGCGTGATCGAAGAAGAGATAGGGTCCAAAATATCTTGCAATTAGGTGCAGAAGTTATGGTAAATAAGGACATTTCGCACATGAAACTGCTGTATCGTTTTGGCGGGTTGGCCAGACCTGCCAGTTACATGTGTACAGACATACCGTATGCACCCATTGTAGGCAACTATGGCACTCTTAGCCTGCATTACGTTATACAGTAGCCTATATAACTTGTCTACTTCGTACATTACATTGTTGTGATAAACAAGCAGGACATGATTGATCGCTAAGCAAAACCATGATTGGTTATTGTTATTCTCTATTACATCCAAAATAATATTACACCATCACATGTTGACGAAAACAACCATAGTATGTCTGTGTTTTCTCCAGCTAGAAATGCCACCCACATGTTTGAAATACATTCTCAAGGGGGAATTCTGTCCCGCCAAGCTTGATACAGATCAAAATAGTGTTTTTTGTATAGGATACACAGCCAAAGCTAATAACATAGTTACAAGAATACATGCAGTATAGCCTACAGTAATATTGCACTGCCTGCCTACAGTGTAGAATAGTGCTACAGCACTATTTTGTCAGTGTGCGTTCAGTTGCATAAGTAGCGATCGTTGATTTAAAATAGGCTAGGCCAAGCATTATTTAATTAAGAAATACGAATGTAAGGGATTAAAATGATAATAAAACTGCAATGAGTCGTGAATAAGCCACTCGCCAAAATGGCGACCATAGTGCATTTAGTGGTCGCCATTAGCCAAATATTAGTCGCCAATGGCGAGTTGGCGAGCGTGTATGTCAAGGCCTACCCAGACTAGCTGTATTTCATCCAGCCAAGGTTTTCACACATTCTACACACCCAGCAACCTATCTCCCACCATTAACAAGAACACACTAAAGTTTAAGTCATCAAGCTAAGAAATATGAAGCTATTTTATTTAGTTTGGACTGTGTACAGTAGTAGGGTGGAATGTTGCTAAGTTATCTTGACTCGATTGTCCTTGATGGCAATTAACCAACATAGATTGTTTGGAGGAGTTTTTCTTCATGGTAAAGGATTTCAGGTATGGTGGTACTTAATGTAAGACAATCTGAATTATAGTATATGTACATGTGTCTATAGATACTAGCCTATCCCCTAACTCATGTATGTATCCTATATTTGAGGTATATGTTGTATTTCATATAAGACCACCTCAAATACAGTATATGTACAGGTGTATGTAGATACTAGCCTATCCGCTAACTTATACATATTCATGTGATACTATAGATAGTCCACATAGTCCAGAAAAATTGATATAGCTACGGGTACATGTAATAATTTGAATATAGAGAAATTGGCAACTTGAACATGGCAAGATTCAAGCAGATTACAAGTTGCTGTAAGTGTAATTTAATCTTTCTACCGGCAGATTGTAAAGTAAAAGGTGGCTAAATCGTAGGGGTAGGTGAAGGGTCAATTAATTCATTACCAGTCTCTTCGTTTATCATCCAAGTCCAGTGTCTACCCCACATTGATTATGAGTTACCTTGCAACTACAATAATATCCAATTATGTTTGGTCATAAATTTCATGTAGAGTTTTACTTTTAGTTTGTACAACCAATGATCTACTGGCTGAAGATTCTCTAGGGGATAGGTCTAGCATTCTGTTCTCTTGGCATGTTCATGGTATGTATATATATCATGTAAGACCACCTAAATATAGTGTACGTATATGTGTATGTAGATGCTAGCCAATCCCCTAACTTATACATAGTATGTATCCTATATTGGAAGTAGCCTAGGACATATACCAAAACTTTGAATAGAGAGAGAGAAAGGATCTCATTTTGGTGTGTCTTATAAACTAAAAGACATCTATGGCACAACTAATTTCATTAAGCATCTGGCAACACCCACATCTGCAATGTCATCATCACTGGTTTTTCCTTGATTCAACCAGGCCGTTTCAACAAACCAATTCGAAAGGAGTTTTACTTTATTTATTTTATTAAACGGTACAACCTTTTACACATTTTGGCTGGTGCTCAAACAATGCAACCGTTATAGAAAGTTAATTAGAAATTTGTAATAATCCACGAAATGAAACGCCAGCTTCCGGGGACAAATTGCCTCTGGATATATCGTGACAACTGTCAGGATTGCCTTTTGGAAGCGTTTTTTTTTTGTGGCTAATATAATGCGCGTTAAAATAGGGTCAAGAACGGTAGAAGGCATTCACATGGGGTTTCTCCATCAATCCATGCAGAAAAAGTTCCCCTAAAGCACATCAAATTTAATACTTCCCTCTGAGAATTTCCATTAATGGAAAGGATACACAGTATCAGTACACAACCTTATACATGATCTAGCCATCATATATACCTCACTTGAGCTAAAACGAATAAAATGAATTCTTTATTCACCTGGCCTGGTTTGCTAATCCAACAGTTTCCCTCCTACCTCCCTCCCCCGGGGCAACAAGAGCACTGAAGTCCATTAACAGCTTAGGAAGAAGAAGGCAAGGACAGACAAAAAAGATGGGGAATCAAAAAGTTTGAAAATAAATATTCTGCAGTCTTTTGAGTAAACACGATATTGGAACCTTCCACCCATAAGACAGGGGACAATTCTTTGACAAACTTAGCAAACTGATAACCAGAGGGCAAATATTAAAGGACTTACGTACTTGGTACCTGTCTGCTGACATAAAATACATATATATATATAAAAAATATATTTATCTATCAATAAATATATCCTTCAGCATAAGATATACACATGTAGACTCGTTTCTTCCGCCCCTATACATGCATTCCTCCTTGTCTGTGTGGGTGGGATTTATGTGTCCTTTCCTGTGTTTTTCCAGTCCCAAGCACATTTCTGTTTGTTTAAATTAGTCAGCATTCATTACTACTGTATGTATGTACTGTAGAGGTATTTATTTACAGTATCCATCCGTTAATTATTCGTGTACTTTGCATGTGTTGGCTATACGTGTGATAACTCGGTTCAGATCAAGTTCGAGGACCGTTCTACGTCTTCTTAGCTAGTCCACTCTATTCGAATCAAGTTGTAATGTTACATTTCTTGGATAGTTATCTTTCTCTTAAAACGTCACATGATTGTCGGTCAAAAGAAGATCGTTTCTTCAGATTTGAGAAATCACTTGCTCATTTAAAGTTTCTATTTCTACAAGGGACCCATGTTTAGTGGCAATGTTTCCTTGCTTGATTATTACCATGGTATGAAAACCCAGGGTCAACTTGTTCTTAGTATACACACAGCTCCGGAGACATCCTTACAGAGAAGTTAGGACTGTCACGTTATCTGGCAGTGGAGTGACTAAACTCAATCATTAAAATGGTAGCATGATGCTTGTCTGTGTTTTAAAAACAACTTTTTGTTTTTTACCACTCACGCCTCTAAATCACACCACTAGGAAGGAAACCACAATCACTCTTTTTTTTGTGTTTCTTTTTCTTTAAAAACTCAATAAATTTTAAATTCTAAATGCAAGAACACTCATTACACTTGAACAAGAGGGGTAAACTGTACTTTGTGGAAGTTACTGCTCCACCAGTCTTCTGGTTATGTTAGAGAAGTGAATTTCTATCAAAAATTGCAGTTTGGAAGGGTCATTATGACTCATATTTTGCAGTTTACTTGTATAGAGGGGGTTATTTCTTTGTCAGGTGAGCGTACACGATACAAGCTTTATCAAGAAACAACTCCAGAATTAACTTTTTGTATACAAACAACTACAAATGTGATTTTAAATGCAAAATTCTTTCCAGATATTAGCGTGTAATGTAGCTCACTCAAAAAAAAACCTTACCAACACCTTTTAACCGACAGATGTTAATAAGTAAATAGCAACTGTAGCACGCTCTTATGGTTACTTTAATTTCTGAGTGACTCTCAGTTCAAAACAGATGTCTATAACTATATCCTATAAATTGAACTTTGCAAGATTATTGCAAGATTATTGGCCAATATACATTAGTGCAATACATTCAAAGCTACCAGGTGATTGATTACCTGTCAAAGTTAAGCTAGTGTATACACTGGCAGCTTACGGTTTTGAGGGTGACAAAATCGGCCGATGAATGACCGAAGTCGTACGCTGGATGAGTGTCAAGGTGCAGGATTTCTAATGATGTAGAGAGATGTTTTATTTCATTTATATCGAACCTATTTTCCTCGCAGCATCAAGTTTCAGAGCAAGGGGCCATTGCCTAATAGTTTCACATTCTGTGATTCAAAACAAACATTACAACAAAGTTCTTCCTTCCCCTACAAAAAAAATGCTTGTTTAGATTTCTATCACCGTCACCAGCATCTGTTACAGGTTCTAAAAACCCTTCAACAAGAGTCATGTGACGACGGAGACCAACCTCTTCGTCATTTTATTTTGAAGAAAGGTTGCCCAATTCGTTCCTTTTTAATGTTTTCTTTCGTTTTACTTTTCTCGCGTCTCGTTACTTTTGCGGTGGTTTTGCGATGGTTATACCTGGAGGGGGATAGTAAATAACCATATCGAAAACCATTTGGCAATGTTTCCTTCCTTCCGTGTAAGACAGATATAGGGCAATCTTTGCTCCTAGCCAGTATGCCATATTGGCTTAGCTTTTGCGATTCCTCCGCTCATCTTTGGGGCCAAGCATCGGGGGCAATCCAAACAGCCCCGCGGCTGCGTTTGTTTTCACTTTCCGAGGCCGATGACGGCGACGGGTGTCCTGCATTTTGCCGAATTTATTGCCCGAGTAATCAGGACGGATTTCCAAGGGGACGGACAGTCAACAAGAAAGCGGGCGGGGAGAAGAAAAAACCGTCATGAATGAATGATTGCATAGGGAGCAGCCTCATGAGGGTTCCCCCTTCCTTTCTGCCCCTCCCCCTCCAATCAGAATACAATGATTTATGGCTATTATATGAAGACTTTATGACTCTATGCACAACAAACACCAGTCTTGGACTGTCATCGTCATTCGCCCTTTGGACTACTGCTATCGAAATCCAGAGGTCACACAGTCCTCAGAAATGACCAGCCTCACTGAATGCCTGTTCGTCTCGTTATGATAATGGATGTGCGGTGACTTCACACCCTGAAATGAACATACATCCGAGGGCTCGGAATTTTAAACTTACGGTACACTTGCGGTATAAGTCTGTGCTTTACCAATTACGGCATGAGGATACAACCTCATTCATCAGGGGAATGACATATTTGGAGGAGAGTGTGTGAGAATTTTTATTTCATTGATCATATTCTTTAGCAGTGGTGGGGGGAAAGCAATGGAGGGAAATTCTTGAAAGGTACTTGTAAGGTAATTAATTCCAAGGTTGCATTTACGCACAATTATGCAAACCTCCAGGCCACCCTCCAGGACGAGAGTTCAAGTCACCTCTATGATTACTAACTGGCCCTCCCAGAAGGGCACACTGGATTCTTTCTTAGGTTCAGCAGTTACACAAATCCTAGGCAAAATTGTGCAGCATAAACTAATAGCAGGTATTGGGGTCAAATATATATTTTTTTTGGACATTAGAGACCCTAGCATCTGTCCATTGCCTAGCATCGCTTTCGTGTCAAGTATACGTCAACTTTGACGTGCATGCTAAACTATGCCAAAAATACGAGGGAGCATCTTCTCGTTACGGAGGCCCCCTCAAGTCCATCTGATGTGCTAGATATCTTCTTGGCCCCTCCCCCTTCATGAATAATGGCGGATGGCATGACGCCCTCATAGCAAGTTCGAAGGAGATCCGACCTATCAGTCATGGGGATGTCGACCTCGTAACGTTAAAGCTGAGCCCAGTCGTTAAATGTGCATCGCTTTTAGTCATGCGCAAAACAGTAGCGATCATCTAACAGACCATGACCAACGCGTAATACTGTAAGATATCCAACATGCCACGCTTGGGTAACCAAACTTCGCAGGATTAATGTTCTTTGACCTCCCCCTCCCAAACTATAGCTGTGTCAGGATGGCTCTGATCAGTCATCGTTCATATAAAAATAAAACAAATGGTGGCTTTCACAAAGTCATATTTGTTTGGTAAAAGGAACCTGCATACACACCTAAATGCAGGGCCACGGATAGCCAGCAAATAAAAAAAAAAATGGCCAAGTAACAAATTACAGCAATATGGAAGGAGGATGATGAGGTCAAAAGGGGCAAATCCACTACCTACCTTCTTTTTCCTGACTTAATTTGATGCCGAGGAAATAGAAAATGACTGAGGGATGCAAATGTTAATTATATATATCACTGTGTATATAGAGCCGGTTAGACATAGCCAATCCGTGCGGTCAGAGACGGGATGTACAGTTGCATGACGATAATTGGAAGTTAAACCAGTTAATTACAACAGGTATAACCAACCGTGTGAAATAAACGAAGTCGCCACCCCTCAAAAAAAAAATGAAATTGAGTTTGATACGCTAATAGCTTGTTCGCCCCGCAATCGACTAGAATTACGCCTAAATGGTGGGGCTTTTATGCATTCACTGAGCAATGTGACCAATCGCAGCATAGCATATACCCTGGTACACTACTAGATCGTTGGGCTCCAGGCTTTTATCTTCACGTTAAATTCAATTGCTTCTCATTTAATTGCTCCTTACTTTTGCTTTCATTCTATTACTGGAAACTGCAAATTGCAATACCCAAGATTTATCTAAGGACGTGGAAGATCGTTTATCACCGATAAAATTCATCGTTTGTTTTATTTCTAGCAAAAACTAGTCTACAAAAGCTGAGTTGTGTACAAAGATGTAAGCAAGACAGGCAGGCCTTCTTATAGTTATTCCAGAACCAAGAAAATGGTTATATCCTCATTTCAGAAGAAAAAAATTAAGGTGTGTCCAAATTTGTTTCTCTCTTTACTTTGAAGAGATTTTCTTCAGAACTATTGTGCCACTTTACGGGAGAAGCATGTGACCACAATGCAGCGCTTGCAACCACATGGATCAACCAGAAAGGAGGTTTTCTTGAAAACATTGATTGATAAGCATTAGTTTAAAACCAAAGTACACTTGTCTTTTGGCAGCTTCTGTCGGATGTTCCCCTAAGAGAACCTGCCTGTGCGGCGGACCGCTCGTCAAAAATCAGCCGAAAAAAATATTAAATACTCTGGAATATAGGAGAGACAGAGAGACTGACAGCAACCAACCGTTCGAGGCAAATCCTAGTAGATCTGTTATTCCAGATTTAGATGGCTTTCTGGCAAGCGAGATGATCTGGCCGATGGATTTCACAAGCTGCAATTTCTGCTGATTTCCCAAGGCTTAGCGATAAATTTTTGAACCTTTCAACAAAACAGGTCTCGGAAAAAGGGAAGGAAAACAGAACGGCGCTTACCTTGACTTGCGCTTTCTTTGGAATTGCTTTCTTAGGATCAACCTGTAAAAAAACAAATTGAGACAGAAATTGGTGTTTGAGTTAAATTGACATGAATGGCCATTATAGATGGCAACTACAAGATGGCTGCCATTAAATGGCAGCCATTAGTTGACAGCCATTAGATGGCAGCCATTGTTAGATGTCAGTTATTGTTAGATGGCAGTCACTAGATGTCAGCAAGTAGATGTCAGCCATTAGGTTGTAGCCATTAGATAGCAGCCATTAGGTGGCAGTCATTAGACAGAAAACCATTAGACGGCAGCTATTAGGTTGCAGCGATTTTAGAATGTCAGCTATTGTTAGATGTCAGCTATTGTTAGATGGCAAGTCTTTACATGACAGCCACTAGATTATTGCCACTAGATTATTGCCTCTAGATTACTGCCACTAGATTA
>JAODAG010000024.1:331749-343914 GCA_027574785.1 Orphnurgus asper | reverse complement strand
CTACTAATACTATTACTACTACTACTGCTACTATTACTACTACTACTATTACTACTACTACTACTACTACTACTACTACTACTACTGCTACTATTACTACTACTATTACTATTATTACTACAACAACTACTACTACTCCTACTGCTACTACTCCTACTGCTACTGCTACTAACTAGGAAAGATGTAACCCGTTGGATGATATTGGTGTGCCCAGAAATACATCAGTATAAACATCCAGCTACTACTATCTAGGAAAGATGTAACCCGTTGGATGATATTGGTGTGCCCTGAAAATATACGTATCAGTATAAAGAGCCATCTATAGCTCGATATCTACGCAAACGATTTCCCCCCTCTCTGTTCAAAGGTTACACACGCACACAGCACGACAAACTTGCCCGAGATGAGAGGGCAATGGAACGCTAGCCGTTTTCCACTAATCAATAAACGGTAGCCTAATCTTTTAACCGACACCCCGTTTAACCCCCCACTAACGTCGTTAAAACAGCGATAAATACAGGCTCAACCGGCCGCAACAGCTGAGGGTTCCGGGCACTTTTCCCCTCCCCCCCCACTCATTTTTCTATATTCGTGCACAGACCGCCTCTCTCTTCGCCCATCTAATTGAGTACCCCAGGCCCTGAAGCGGTCAATTTGTGACCACCGATCCTGCGGCCACATATTTTGAGAGCGTGCCGTGCGGAAGGGGGGGGGGAGGTAATTTCCTACCACCGGTTCGGTGTAAAGGTACAAAATATGTTGGCAATGATCCAACGACCAATTGAAATCTTTTTTTGTGCAAGAAACAATTTTTTTACTTCCCCCCCCCCCTAGACACCATTAAGCAAGCCTAGAGTGTCTGGTTCTTCACTTGTTTATACCAGAAGGTAGTCTAAAATCTACGACAGCAACTACGGTTAATAGTCGATTGATATTTTGCATTTTTGAAGTTAAATCACTGAGCTATGGTTAACCAAAGCTTGCATTTGGAAGTTTTACATTTAGTCCCTACCGGCCTTATGACAACATTAACTTAAAAACAAATAAATAGATGAATATATACTGTATAATAATATAAACAAAACTATTAAAAAATTAAATAACAAGATAAATATATAAACAGTTTCGTAGATTGATGTATAGTAGGGTGATATTAATTAACAGCTAATATAATCGCTTTTCAATCGGGACATACATCACTATCAGGAACTATCGTCTTTCTTAATGCTGATTGGCCAAGTATTTTACAAATATTGCATACTTGTACATTTATTTGTCATGGTGCGGGGTCAAGAATGTGTAACGCGGAAAAAGAAATCCTAAACGATTCATCATCCTCCATTTTTGTAATAGGACGGAACGAATCACAAAAAAAACGCAACCTCGTCGATGCGAACTTCTTCTTCTGCTGGCAGAAACAGCCAAGTATTATCACCACTCTTAGCGATACAGTTTACGCTGACCAGTGTACACTACTTAGTAACACACACGTTCGAAAGATACCACCAAGGTAAAAGCCTTTAATGAGTAATTTGATCTCCAATTCAACATGGCCGCTATGACCAATCGAGGATCGTTACTGTATGCATTTACGTTCGGACAGTCGTACACTACAAGTCTGCCCACGGGTCATGCGAAGTAAGACGGAATTAAACCAAAAAATGCTTTCAACGTGTTTGCCCACATTTGTCAAACTAAAGAGGTTGCAAAATTGGAAAGGCACAAAAACACAATTTCCTGTTTGATTAAAAATCGGTTACCATTGCAATTGGAGTATCATCTCCTTGTTGGTTATTTTAGTACACTCTATTTCAAATATTCAAATAATTTATCAACAATGAGCTTTTTATTTGTGGAAGGGGGAGGGGCGATATATTCTGATATATTGTTATCACATTTCAGACAAAATTGGTCCAAAAATTGGTCTGCAGTGAAAGATTTAGAAGCACACTTGCATCCGACGACGACAAACCTGCTGGTGAACTTTCCAAGCAATGCACTGTAGCTATTACAGACCTCACATTGGGAGGAGGGGGCTTTCATCCCCTTGCAAGGAAGTAATCAGACATCGGCCATCCTCGTCCAGGTCATAAATTGCTGCAATTCTTAATCCCCTACTGGCTACCTCACCTGTTATCCTGAAAACTTAATAATCCTAGCCAGCGCAAACTGACTGGGAGTGATGTACAATAAACAATGTTCATGTAATATTTCACGTACTATGTCTGGAGGGGGGGGGTAGTGGTTGCTCCATCATGGAGGAATAGCAGCATCGCAGTGCGGCCGGCGTGTGTGCAGTTTGAGTGCCAGGCATAAAACAAAAAACGAGGCAATGACGATGAAAAGTGGTGGTTTCACTCCTCCTGGTCATCGGTAATTAGAAACTAGAATACTTTTTTTTCTTCAAATTTTTCCCATAATGCAAAGTACTACATAAACCTGATATGAAATTCCTACCAGGTTTCCAAGTTTCAGTGTAATAATTATATATGCAAGAGTAGCTGAAATAGTCCCGATAAATGCACCACTGCCAGTAGAAAGCATGCCGACTTGCCTTTCAAACACACACACAAACAAAAAACGATTCCAGGCATGGTGGGGGGGGGCTATTTGAGTTTGGCACGTTCAACACGGAACCCACGTTTGTAACTGTTTAGCGCCACGGCGTTCCACAGTGAACGAGCGGTATCCTAGACATGTCCAGATAGATGTGTAACCTCAGTCGATCCATAGCGTGGGCGACCCGGGTGTACGATGGTGCACACCATAGTTTGTTTCACGACCTCATATCAAACCACGGGCAGTCAAAGAGTGCACCAGTCACGGCGTGTTTGTAAAACGGCTCTTGCCAGGTAGCCTAAATGTATCGTTTAACCGCCAAAATGGCCGAGATGAGGGGAGTTAAGAGGTGTCACCGACGAATGGAGGTTTTAACATGATAATGACAAATCGACAACATTGCATGGACAACATACACCCAACTGTTGCCAATGACCAGTTTTAGTGGCAGGATGAATTCCATGTATGAATAAACACAGATTTATATGGAATTATCATGGAATTACATGGAACAATCAGGGAATTACATGGAATAACCATAGAATTAAATGGAATAATCTAAGATTTCAGGTGTGAAGATATCTCAACATTGCCCAAACTTCAACTTTCCTGTCAACGGTACAAAAAAAAAGGTTTAGGGCTACGATTTAAAAAAAGAAATTTTGATTTTCTGTGTTGTTTGTGTCTAAAAATTGTGGATACAAAGTAGAAGAAATGGTGATTACCATGGTTACACGTTTGTACCTCTCACTGTGGCTGTCCTTGTTGCAAATTGAAACCATGTAACAGTTTAGCTAAAGTTTGAGTTAAGTTTACGGTCTACTTGCTTGCATTCCACTCTTCAACCCACGTTGAGCAAACAATCACACGAACTCTCTCACGAAGGGTTTAAAATCTCCTTATCCCCATCAGTGCTTTAGGCCTTGTTGACTTTGATGTTGCAATAAACATTTTAGGGACCACTTCTGCCGAGAAGTCATTTTCCCACAGTAGATGTGTGCATATTATACAGCAAGAGAGAGCCTTCGGACAATTTGAGGCAGATCGTTTCATCCTTTATCGAGTGCTTTGTTTAATTAATTGCAGAAACAATTCAAACACTATCGGTCGCTTTCAACTTTAGCAGCGCTGTGTTAACATCATGTACAATAAATAGCAAGGCTTTTGGAGAATGTTGTGCTTTCAAGGATACAGTAATTAAATCACAATTAAGCAGATAAGCAGAGCTACAAAAGTGCTTTGGCCGAAGGAAGCGGACAAAATGCAAGACAAAATCTGGGAGCTTATAAATTTCAGTGGCTTGCAATTCTGTAGAACAAAAATATTTTTTAATACACTAATTTTCGTTTTCGTTAACGCATTGAATTTGAAGGGACATTCCACATTTAATACTGGTGACAGCACCAATTTGCATTTTAGTCACAAGCTTGGTGCAAAGGTGTCCCAACAAACTTCATCCCATTCTTGATCCAGAATGTGAACTATAAGGCAAGCTAGCATTCGTCATATTTACCCTGAATGTCTGTAAGATATAGCATAACAGGGACAGTTTTGTTGCTGAAGCCTAAATGACATGCTGAATTTATGAAGCCTTAAACGACATGCTGAATTTATGAAGCCTAAACGACATGTTGAATTTATCAAGACTAAATGACATGCTGAATTTATGAAGCCTAAACGACATGCTGAATGTATCAAGACTAAATGACATGCTGAATTTATCAAGACTAAATGACATGCTGAATTTATCAAGACTAAACGACATGTTGAATTTATCAAGACTAAATGACATGCTGAATTTATCAATACTAAACGACATGTTGAATTTATCAAGACTACATGACATGCTAATTTTATCAAGACTAAATGACATACTGAATTTATCAAGACTAAATGACACACTGAATTTATCAAGACTACATGCCATAGTGAATTTATCAAGACTAAAAGACATGCTGAATTTATCAAGACTACATGCCATAGTGAATTTATCAAGACTAAAAGACATGCTGAATTTATCCAGCGTAAAACGACACGTTGAACTTATCTAGCCCTAAAACGACATGTTGCATGTTTTGGTATCCTTGAAACCAATGTTCTGCAGACAATACGTACATGATCACCTGTATTATCGAGGCAGTATTATAATGTACATTAAGGGCAATGACAAATATGCTAATGGCATACCTTCCATCTGTTGCAGAAAAAACAGTTGAGTAGAGCAGAGGAACCAGTAGATTCCTATACCTGCATATTTAGCGACCTAGTTTAGAACGCTGTAGGAAACCCCAGAACTTTGTCCACAACAGCTATGGCAGAGATAACATAAAACCATCATGATCTAACCTCAGGAGTTCCAATTAATGCAATGAATATGTAGAAAAGCTTCAGAAATGTTGGATGCAAATATTTACCAGTATTTTATTGTACATAGTTTCTTTTTCAAAGAAGAAAGTGTATCTGGACTGTCTAGCCTATCCGAATAGGTTCCCTTAGCATATTCCCTGAAGCTACATTATCCACACTGACAGGCAAATTTATCAGCTGAATGCACTCTAGTCACTAGTTTTAACCTTTTTGTTTTGTAGAAGAATGAATACTTTACAGACTATAAAGAACTTTGTCATGCATGTTTAGTTGTGCTTTCCTATCTAACTTTCTATGAAGCTAAAGTACTGGATCTATTTTAACTCATTATTTATCATACCTAGGAAAAATTAATATTGTATATAATTTGAATATGTGTAACTTTACTGCAATGATGTATAAGAGTACAGTACAGTATATAATAATGGTACATATACTTCATCATGTTCATGTAAGACTCAAATATAGCATATAGTATGTATGTACAGGTTAGGTATGGGATAGTTCAGTAGCTACATACACATGTATTGTGGTACAATACATAAAGATCACATAATGATCACATGTATGAGTATAGGTTAGGGAATAGGCTAGTACAATGTAAAAACTTTATTTGCGGCATATGCTTCAAGTCAGACCGCCTCAAATATAACACATGTACGCACATGTGTGTAGGTTAGGGAATAGGCTAAGTACTGTACCATCTACATACAGTACACACATAGAATATATATTTGCTGCATACTTCTTCAAGCTATTCTCAAAATAATTTATACAGTTCAAATTTTGTGTAAAGACAATGACATCAATTATACAGTACGTCAATGGATTAATACTTTGGTGTATATGTGTAACAATGATACATACATCACACACACACACACACACACACACACACAGAGAGAGAACACAGAGAGAGAGACAGTTCCTTCTCTACATTGTACGATCAGTCCCACAGAGACCGTATCGACACCAAGAACTATCTTGTAGGCCTTAGACTATAGCTAACATCTCCAGCTGCATTTTGCAACCAGCAAAGCGCCATTAAAATTGGTCTCGTTGTATTGTTTGTGGGTCGCAGGCATTAACTATGACTAATTAGCAGCGATGAATCGATAAAACAGCGTCGAACATTCCCCTGTAAACATAATTTCAAACTCACTTTTGCCAAAGCCAGAGAGGAAAATCAATTTTTGTGATATTCAATACTTTTACATTGTAATCACTTATTTTTCAAAAGGGGGACGTCAATAATTCATAACCAAAGGAAGGGTGAAAATATCCGTATAAAAGCAATAATTTCGGGAAGACTGAACTCAATCGTTTTGGTTCCCAGTACACATTGCAAAATAGGACGTCACTTAAGAATGAAGTAGTTCCACACGAGAAAATTATAATAGAAATTGAAGAACCGCAATTTCCACAAAACTGACAGACCTTTTTTTTTTCAGTTGATAAAGAAGATTGACATTTTTTTCAGTATTTCTGAAAGTTCAGTACTTACGTCATCAGAGTAGACGTTTTGTTTTTATTTCGTTTTGTATAAAATGCAATTTTCTTCCGAGGATATTTTTTTAAAAGAAGACTTTTAACGGCCGAGAGAAAAAGAAAGATGGCACTGATCGATCCATTTTTATGCTTTCTTGTTTAATAAAATCATTTGGTTTCTTTTAAATCAAGCAAAAAAGGAGTATTTCACTCGTTCGCAATAAATCTTAAATCTGCCTATTTTGAACTCGTCATCACGGATGCGCGAGACCACGTATAACGGTCACGATATGAAAATTGAAAATTTTAAGCAACTGGAGGGTTTTATGCTGCCAGCCTACTTAGTGGTATAAATACATGTGGCCTTAGATTATCATGCAAATATCACCCACCATTTTACATGGGGTTATGTACACTTGTACCTGCAGTGTGATATCTGAGAGGGATGGATAATTATATATACAATTACCACCAATTTACAGAGAGCCCAAGTTGATGTTAGTTTCACCCTGTAGTTCCTTCCTTGGGATTCCCTTAAAAATGGAACATTTTTTTTTTGGAGGAATTTCTTCTGATTTTTGTGACCTACCATTTGAGTATTGTTTTTTTCTCCCCTTTTTGGGGAGTTCGTTAGAGCATTATTCTTCCCCAAAACGTACTAGTCTTGGTATTTACGGGTATGAAACTTTCCAGTCTCGTACCATTGGTATCTTGCTTGATTGATGTAGTGTTGTAAGGGAGCCATGTAGGTAAGAGTGCTTGCTGTAAATTCACAAAACCTCTCTCTCTTGGGTTTATACCCCACTTTACCACAGTTTTAACTCCAAAAAATAAAAAAGATAATTTTGAGATACGATTCTTCGATTCCTTGACAATTCCCTCCCCCCTCCCCCTCCCCGCCTCTTACCGATGAAGATCGATCGGATAATCGCCGACCAGACTTACTTTTTTATCGTCTACTTTGTGATCCCCGCTTTGCAAGACTTGGTCGACAGACTGCGGATCGACAAACGTCACGAATCCAAAACCCCTGGAATAAAGACAGAAAAGTTGAATGTAATTAAAACAAAGATTAATATTAATATCCATGTAATACCCATAACTCGATGTACCATAACCGTGTAAGTAAAGCCATATCGCTTGCCAAAAGAAAACCCAACTCCAAACCAGTAAGTCTTTAGTACGTACGGTCGGGACTTACGAGGGGGGGGCATACCAAACTGAGTAATGCTTCCCCCCTGTTGCTCGAAACCCTATCGGTTGGCTCATTGTTTGCTGTGCAAGTTCACTCTTGGTAATCTTGTATTCTTGTATTCATTATTTTCCATGCAGTGTTGCTCTGACCTCGGTTAATGGCCTCCCTTCACAGTGTTGTACTATACGTACTGCTAGCATTGCCTACCACCAGTACGGCCTAGCCTAGGCCGCCCTGCCTATTACAGGCAACCTTGCTACTACCTATAGGGGAGAAACTGCTGTTGCCCTATATACAACTGCGGCCAACCTGTGATAGCGGGTGGCAATTGCTAATCGGTGAGTCATGAGAGCCTTGCATATTAAACCACGACCAGATGTAACATACTCTATCGTAATACACAGTAGGCATAACTAGTAACAGGAAACACATAACCCAAATGCTGTAGCCAGCCATCCTGCAAATATTACGGCACATTGAACATTAACTAATCACATTAACGGATTCCCCCATTGAACATTAACTAATCACATTAACGGATTCCCCCATTGAACATTAACTAATCACATTAACGGATTCCCCCATTTAATGCAGTATCCGTCAGCTTACACTACTGGAAAATGTGTTTAAAATCGAGGAGTGAAGAACAAAACAACAAATTCAAAATGGCATTCTCGAACATGATTAGGAATTTGAACATCTTGACGAGCATTAGTACTTTTCATTAAGACATAATATTCACCTTTGTAAATCCATCCATGCCTTTATTACATGTTTCATCAAATTTGTAAAAGCAAGAATTTGAAAATAAGCCAATTAAGAGAGAGAGACCAGTACTATTGGTTGACATTCTTCAATGCTTGTCAAAATGTTGGAAAAGACATGGCAAATGACATGCCAAATGAATTAACGTACAACTTAAGTATCCAAATATAACAATGTGAATTCTTTCCCAGCGCCCCCCCATTGGGATAAACCCCAAGGGCCTTCTCCCCTTTACAAAAGCCCCAATGAAGAAGGAGGACATTTTAGGGTGAATTCAATTCGAACGCATCAATTCTTAAGGAGATTAAAACATCTATTTTTACATTAGTACTTTGTGATGAATATCTTGATCTATCTATCTATCTATCTCTCTCCATCCTGCTATCCTCTCAATCTTAAAAGGAGTTTGGGTAACTAAGGACTTGCTGGCAATAAAGGTACAGGTCAAATATTTGCCTCCAAGCCAAACCACATTCCTTTCGCATGGGCGCCAGTAGGACTGTAATAATAAGCCCGTGGTAGACTTTGCATACACTCTCTGGAGAAGATGCTGGTTAACATCAGCTAGGAGAAGTTTCCTAGAAGGTTTTGTTACCAGAGTCACTGGGTTGGGCGGCAGCCTAAATCCTTACAGATGTCTTTCGTGTTCGAAACAATGCCTCGCTTTGTTCCAGACCAAACACAAAATTGTCCACGTTCTCTAATAAAATCATGCGGGAGCCCCAACAGGGGAACTGTGACATTGCTGATACAGCAAAGCACCCGATTTCTTTAAAGCTCAGCCGAGTTTAGATGATTCGGGTAAAAATACCACCGACTTCATCGACCCGGTCTCCAGCAGTATCCTTGTCCAAACAAACAGGAGTCTAAAATTGGACACTAAAACTTTGGAATACCCCTCAGAGACTTCTGACCGTTCTCCCTGCAACTGAAAAGTCACCGGGTAGTGCGGTACACCGACATGGCAATTCGGGGATGAATATGTCCCGAGTCCGAGCTAAAACTGTTAACCACGCACTAATTGGGGCGAGCCTGCAAGCCTGCATCGAGTGCCTGTGGATGCAACAGAGCCCCTGAAAACATGCAGTATATAATGTACTTCATGTTTTCACCATGGTAACACAAACATAAACATCCCCCCATGAATAATAATTAAGTCACGGCTGCTCAATCATGGAACTTTTGTCTAAATAGAGCCCCGTTCAAATTCAGCGTCATGCAAAAACGACGAAACCCACACTGGGCACAACAGCCGTACCGATGTGGCAAGCATGCTGATTATACAAAAAAGGACGAACAAACACACACACGCGCACACATTCTACAATACTGCGTGACTTTGAGCAGGAAGTACACACAACCATGCCAGGTGGGAACCACTGAGCATACAGGAAACATGCGAGTCACTGGCTCCCATGCAATACCAGTGATTCAACCCTGGAAAGGATCCCTGTGGTATCCTCCTGTTCATGGAAAAAAATGGTCGGTACCATGTGGCTTTCATTACACCATTGCTTTATTATAACCTTCCCCTCATGTCTCCCTACTAAAGTAAAGATCTCCCCCCCCTCTTAAGTAAACAATCTGATATATTTTGGGGTTCTTATACAGAGGAAACCATGAAGGTTCAGACCACAAGGTTATTGAGAATCAGGCTGACTGGTTGGTCAGGGAATATGAAACTCATTAAATTCCCCCCCTGAGCAATCATCATCCTAGGCTGTTAAAGAGAAGATACCTCCTTCAAAGGCAGCTAGACACTAACTAGTGGCAGCTCCCTGTTCAAAGTATACCAGGACTACAGTAGAACTGCGATTTTGTAGAATTCTGAATTCCTTGGTTGATGACTTTCGACCCTTTAAGACCAATAACAGATAAAGGAGATGATCTTCTCTGAGGAGGAATCTTCTCTATACTTCATTTATCAGCCTAGGATGGGTATTATCACCTGGAGAAATTCTCTGCCTTGATGATCGATCAGGAACGAACATCGTTATTAATGTTGTCATATATTCAAACTTCGACCCCCCCCATCTATGCCAACAATATCCTCAACCCATCTGATCCCCCCTCAGACCCTTTTAAACCCCCGTATACTGTACTTGACAGATTGTAACTCTGCATAATCCTCTCCCACGCTTACTCGATCTAACCTGCCCACTCTCTTCCCCCATACACTGCATGATATAATTCAAACCATGACAGCCTCTTCGATCAAAATCAATCAACTTTAAACCCTGACCATGTTTTCACATTTCACAGTCTAGTTCAAAACTGACCCTGAATCAATTTGTTAAAGATCAGCCACAACTAGATAAGAGCTAAATATTGATCATGATGCTACACCATGCATATTATGTTCTCTTGGTCAAATGGGGGGGGGGGCTGCCATAACTCTCCCCGGGTAAAAAGCGGAGTTAAAAAGGAAATTGCCTACGATGGAAGCAAGAACGCAAACTACGAAGATGCCGGTATATCACTACTGACTTTTCTCTCCTCTAATATCAGCAACCGAGTCTACGAATAAAACCATTAGCCGAACACTGTGCTGCGTTAACCGAACATTGCCAGCGCATGCGGAGCGTGCCAGCACATCAGGAATTGTTGGTCCAGCAAATGGAGCAGTTATTCAAACTTCCCGCCACCCATGTAGGGATCGTTCGCATGGTTTCTCTAACCCATACTATGCCATTTAAATTCACTCTGTGCCTTTGTCATCCAATTCTCATCCGACATGCCATTCTCACCACACATGCCCATTCTCACATCTGTACCTTGCCATTCTCATTCGTACCATGCCAACCTCATCCATACTTTTGGCCACACTCATCCACATCTTGTCATATACTAATGTAGGCCATTCTCATCCATACTACGCAATTTTCCACACTTTGCCCATACTTGTACACTTGTTTCTTTAGTTGGCAAAATTTTATCTACTCGCAAAAAGTCCGAAACGCCCGCCGGGGGTTGTGAAATCATACTTAAGACCTGGGCAAATCAATAACCTCTGCACAGCAGCCGAGCCGAATGTCACACAACGTCACCGACGACGTGATACCTTCGGAGGACTCCAACTGGACAACGTTTTGGATCTAATGCCTCCCGGGCCCCGTCCAAAACCTCTCCATTTTTTTTAACCGTAAAAACTTCCAAGAGAAACGGTAACGTGCTCGGGTGATGCTTCCCTCCGGGTCTGAAATGTTATCTTCAGCGTTTTACTGGGGGGTGGGGTATAACTGAAATTGAATATTAAATTAAACCTGAAAATACATTTCCTTCAAAACGTTTGCCCTAAAGATGTGTCCAAGCAGGCCGGGGCCATACAAAACCAAACAAAAACTAAAAACAATGTACTACTAAGAAGCCTATATGCACCGCTAGTGATACCTGAACTATATAATTAATGACCAGATTAGGTAGTTGGCCAGAGTGCTGGGAATACCACGAAAATCTAAACCCCTCCCTCCCAACCCCTCTTGTTTTCAGATTAGACCCAACTGTTGTTACAGAGATGATGAATTTTGAATTGTTTTAATTAGTGAGGATGGTTGCTTGTGCCCACCCACCAGTTAAAGGAAACTGAAAGCATGATCACTGTCCTTGAATAGGAAGTTGTAAAAACACAAGAAATATCATGCCAAACCCTCTCTTCCTGGGGGGGGGTGTTTGGTTTTCACCCAGGCTGTGGCAAAGACTAGGTTAAAAAACCATTTAAAATACGGGGAAAAAATCCAAAATACTAGGCAGAGTCCAGTATATATAATTATATATATATATATAACGTTTAG
>JAODAG010000024.1:184923-198995 GCA_027574785.1 Orphnurgus asper | reverse complement strand
AGATGGCATGCAGTAATACTTAGCCCATTCAGCATTCTGTCAACCCAGGGAAATAATTCCTTATATTAAAATAAAACAGCTTCAATATAAACACAAAAAAATGGTAGAATATTTAAATGGTTTCTAACCTTCCATTTGAATCTTAACTGCGAGGGAATTGCTAAACTACGGCCCCAAATTATTTGACTCGTTACTAAATTACAAAATCTATACTACGTTGATTACGATGTTAATAAAATGTAACCGAAAAGGGGCATTACCTCAGCTTCCAATACCCCTTTTTATCTTAAATGCGGCTTGAAGGTTTATCGCTCACTCGCTAAATCTGACCGTTGTGAGTAGGACCGCGGGTCCTATTTGTCGTGCAACTACTGTAAGAATTGGCTCAAATTAACCCGAACATGTTTATAATACGTATATGGATAGCTTTACCTCTCTTTGGACAACTGAAACTTCCTCTTGCAGACAATTCAAAGAGCACTGTTTTATAAGACAGCATAGATGATAGTGCATGGAGAAAATTTTACCGCTTGTTTCTAACCTCCCAACATATTCACAGCAAAGAGATATATTTATATGTACGGAATGCATGCACGGATGGTTCGTCGTTACTCCGCTGTACGTAGCGTCATGCATATATACAAACGCTAGTGCAGCAGGTGTACTTTTACAGCAGCTAAAGGTGGATGCTCTCTATCGTGCAGTTTTACGGTCATTTTAAACAGGGGGGGGGGGGGAACCCCACGGCATTGGCAAATGGGCAAACTGCGTCCACAGGTACGAATGAAATATTGGACAGCTTTACCTCTCTTTGGACAACTAAACCCTCCTCTTTCAGACAATTCAAAGAGCACTGATCCCACCTTTTTATTAGACAGCATAGAAATAGTGCAGGGGAGAAAACTTTACCGCTGGTTTTTAACGATAACCTCCAACATATTCACAGCAAAGAGAATCCACTATTTTCAAGCTGTACTAGATTAAAACCTGGTATACATTACTGTTCCAGGACATCAAGTTTGCTGCCTCTTTCAAAGGATGTTTTGTCCAGCCCTGGTATACCAAACCTTTAGACAAGCATGACCATTAATTTTCCAACTTAGGCAAAAGCTCCACTCCATTGTCTTTACTGCAGCCTGGGAGATCAAAAAATGAATTCCTTAGCATTTAAAGACGACTGTAAACCACGTTTATGTCGACCTGGTTTAACTTGCCGCCTGGTAACTTGACACCTGGAAACGGCGACAAGAAACTGATAAAATGCTTATAACAATTTACATATGGAAAACTATTCTTCCAACAATGGTCCCTGCTGATGTTATTTATACAAACTAGTTGAAAATCTAGTGCCAAAATTGACATGGCGACTGTGTCTTCCCGTCACGACGACGGAAAAGTGGAGACGGGGTGTCCTTCCTGACACGGAAAAGTAAAACCTCAAAAAAAAGGATTATCTTCTCTGCTGGAATTTGTTCAATCCTCTTCCGCCCCCTCGGAAGCCGCCTCTCTCTCCTCTTCCCCGACCTCTTGATGCAGCCACTGCAAAAAAAAAACAATGAAAATTATGGTTGGCGTAGTGTTGTAGGGTTAGGAAGCCTCGTAAAGAAACCACTGTGTTGACTGTGTAAGATGAAAACCGGGGACAACAAACGTTTCAACCAATAAGGCAGGAATGTATCAATCCTTGGACGCCCATGTTCAACACCACTGCAGCCGTTCTGAGCGGCTGCATAGTTTATCTCTTTAGTGTTTGGCCGATTATCGGTTTTCAATATCGGTATCGGCCGATTTTGGCGTTATCGGTTTAACATCGGCAAAGTTTGTACTAATTGCCGATAGTCTCAAACCGATATTTCTAATTCAGCCTATACTAAATATAGTGAAAGTTACATCTTCAATTCAAAGTTTTAAGGCAGAAGTAGCGAGGCCAACTGAAGCCAAAAAAAATTTGAAATGCACAGTTTACTCTTTGAAGTTGATATCATCATATGAAGTAGTAATATAAATCTCACCTAAAATCCAACTTTTCGATGTTTTATATTAAGTGGTTACAGAATGACGATGTTTTTTTAGAGACCAAATATTTAACTTCAAAGTCACGACAATATACTGCACAACAACAGTGTGCACTCGTTTGTTTTGTTGAGATTTCAGTAAGCACTCGCGCATGAATATAAACATAAAACAAAACATGATAATATTGATATTTCATAAATTCATACCAACTATTAATTACTACCACTAGAATTTAAAGAGAATTTTGTCCTGTAACAATGGTACATCATTACCTAAGCATAGAATGTGGGCGGATAGAATGTGGGCGGAACTTTCAACGAAGAGAATAAAAGGAGATCCAACTGCGGACGTGTTTTTACTATAGGATATTTCATATGCAACTGCACTCTGAATGCGACTTCCACAGCAAAAATCCTCGCGATTTTACGGTTTCTTTACTTCTACATAATTTATATTAAATTCAAAACACTTCAACAAATCAATTTGGAAACGATATTACTTTGTTTATATAAAAATCTAGGACTTTCTCAAAGGTAAGATTCTGTAAAAATGGTCTCGGTTATTTTGTGGACAGTCCAGCTCATGCGCAGTAACAACAGCAACGAAATTCGAACAGCCTGGAAGTAAAAATAAACACCCTTGCCTTTGCTCGAGACAAATTCAAACCTCAGTCACGCGTGCTATTGATGCAAATAGTTAAAAAAATACGGGAATAATTATTTACTAAGCATTCTGCCA
Source organism: Orphnurgus asper (assembly GCA_027574785.1). Taxonomy (NCBI): domain Eukaryota; kingdom Metazoa; phylum Echinodermata; class Holothuroidea; order Elasipodida; family Deimatidae; genus Orphnurgus; species Orphnurgus asper. The sequence goes on along the minus strand of JAODAG010000024.1, from coordinate 196,241 downwards.
CAAACAAGAAGACTACAGTGCGTGGTCGTACATTCTTAAAATTTGATATTGGCATTCTGTCTCTAAAGACTGCCGTAATTTCTGTAACCGCTTAAAACGAGCAATTTTAGATTAGTTTAATAACTAAGAAACTTTAGAACGTCTAATTGTAACAGTTGACGATCGACTCAAGCTGTTAATACGTTAAATAATACTTGGTATGTACTTGCATTGCAAAGACCACCTCAAATGAGCATAACATTACACGTCACTGGTATTAATATTAATTTGTATGGTACAACAAGGACTGTGAAAGAGGATTTAGCCTAGCCGCCGTTCGCTTTCATCGGTGGCGGGCAAACTTTACCTTGCGCTCTGAGGATAGCAGACTTGCCGCGACCAGCAGCTCCTTTTGGTTGTTTCTTGAACATCGGAGCATTTTTAAGCATGTCTGGAAGGATTAAGAATCTTATTTTGCTGCCTCGGATAAATACATGTTCTAATTGAGCGACTCTCCCATCACGGTAGGTTACGGTTATACTTTGCATTTGGCAGTTCATGTTGTCTTCGGCCTCGACCAATTTACCACGATAAACTTCACCCGTACTCGTCTCCAGTGTGACAATGTGGCCTTCTGCCTCGTGCAGAACTTTGATAGGTACGCCAATCGACATTTTTGCAGGAAGAAAACAACGAAATAGTTCCGAAAAAATTCACGATGAAGATGATTTTTGGTGATACTTTCGAAGGGATGCCAGCAGTCGGTTGGTTACCCGCAAACGTTTTGTCTCCGTTTACATTGACGTTGACCATTAAACAACTACTGAATGTGCTAGATTGTCAATTACTTTTAGCATTTAGCCCTCTAGTAAACTTTTGAACGGAGGATTTTCCAATAGTGGCAGACGCTATTTCCAGCTTCTTCTTTTTTAAATAAAAATACCTTTCTGATCATCCGGGCAAACTGCCGCTTAACGATTTTCAAAAGTGAAGAAACTAAAAGTTTCTCTCAATATGCATCAGCGCTGAAGAAACAGTTAGCTTTACATGGTAGGGTAATTCGGCTAGAATGGTTACTCATTCTCTCCCACGCGGGTCCGGAAAGCGCACAAATCACTAGACTTGCCCAAGTCTACTTGTTTTTACAGCTTCAACATTTTCCCGTCCTTAGAAATAGCCTTCGGTTTTCAGTCGTTTGAAATTCGAAACTGGCTTCCGCCAGTTCGTCCAGGAGTTAAACTTTTACAATCGATTTGACACGACTATCAAGGAAGGGAAAATGATGTAAAACTAAATTTTGGACTTGAGAAAGTCAACAGATTTGTCAGCGTCCAGAGAAAGTTTTTTTCTTCTTCTATGTCAGCGTCTTATCGTGCGTGTACCGATGCGTGTGTTACCTATCATGGTATGTGCAGCAGCGACCGTCTTTGCGCTGAAATCATTTACGTCGAGCGCCACCAGTAATTCATACTGTTAAAATGGCAGCCTCCACAACACCCAAGCGAGAAATTTCGAAGAGAAGACGACACGAAGATCTTTACAAGGGCAGGACACCTCCGTGGAAAGATGTTTATAGGAGGGTGTGTTTTTTTCTCTGACCCACCGGAGAGTTACTCTTTTTTCTTTACTTTAGTTAGACCTTTTGCACGGTGTTTTATTTTTATTGCACGGTTACTCGCAGTCACATATGCGACGGTGTTACTATAGACTACTACTAGTACTAGTACTACTAGTAGTACTGTAGTAGTAGTAGTACTACTACTAGTACTAAGTAGTAGTAGTAGTAGTACTTATTAGTATACTAGTAGTAGTACTATTAGTACTAGTAGCAGTGGTAGTACTAGTAGTAGTACTACTACTAGTAGTACTACAACTAGTAGTAGTAGAACTAGTAGTAGTACTACTAGTAGTACCACTGTACTATTCCACTTACCAGTAATATTTTTTTAAATATGTATAGTACTACTAAAGTTAGTACTAGTAGTACTACTACTAAGTACTAGTCGGACTACATACATAGTAGTAGTACTACTATACTAGTACAGTAGTAGTAGTACTACTTCATTAAAATTGAGTACTACTGGTAATGGGTTCTTTGTGTCGCAATAACTTCGCTCATATCAGCTGCAATGCAGTGGTGATCAGAACATGTTGCTCTCACTTTTCTCGGTCTTTTAGAAAGTGGTCAAAGATCGAGGTACACTCACGTCCGTCGGATGGGGACGTTAAATGGCGGTACCGGGAGCAGGATGGGGAAGATGGGTACATGCCTGCCTCGTAACTTCTGGACACTGGTCGAAAAGGGAAGGCTTGTTAAAGCCGGTGTTCATCCACGATCACTACCTGGACAGTGGTTTCTACATGAACCTATGAGGCTTCCTAACCCCTTAATATACTAAATACTAGTACTATTGGTAGTAGTAGTAGTGGTAATTTGAAATTGAGTACTACTACTTTGTAGTACTAGTAGTGGTAATTTCATTTATCATAAAGTCGATAATTTAAAAGATTAGAACATCAAAAAAAAGAACTAAATTGCAAAAATTTAAAAACAGATTTTATGTAAAAAACCTGCTAAATACAGGTGAGGAAGAAAAATCATATGGCACATAAACTACAGCTTTGGGGATTGACGATGAAAGTCTCGACTAGTTAACAGGAGAATTTGAGAGACGGTCTCATTCTAGAAACTTACCAAAACAAAACTGACGAGTAAGCTGCAAAATAATTTGGCAGAGGGGTACTGCGAACTTACTAACACAATCACTCTCATAGCCTCCTGCGATCATCATCTCCTCTCTTGCAATTGAATAGCTACGAGAAAATGAGCTATTTTATTGAACCGTTTGGAACCCTCTCCATTCTTCTATCCTCATGTACCATTACAACACAGAGGTGTTTGGACAGACTGAGGAACAGCAGAGACCAGCTGCTCCACCGTTTCCGTGGAAACCTGCAGGAAGACGAGGGCAGTCCGAGGTCCATCATCCAAGATGTCCTACGTGAGGAGTGGAAGCAGATGGAGAGAGATAAAGAGCTCATGTCCTTTGGAAGTGTACGTTTAAAATGCAAGGCTCGTTGAAATGTTATTTTCTTTACGAGATCCTTCAATTCGTTAATGTCAGCTTTCGACAGTCTTGAGAGTTTAGGAACCGACAACTGGGTGGTAATATTTAATCGGGATGAAATGTATATTTCGAGTATTTGAGTAAGTTTGTTCTACTTACTGTAGGTATGCTAGCTCATAAAATGTTGTATCCTTGTAATTTTTTTTAATTACTTTCAAATTCATACATTGATACTACTATTTTCTCTCTCCACTCCCCCCTCCCTGTAGGATGATTTTGGTGAATTTGAAGAGATTTTATCGTTGATGGATGACATGGAAGCTGAATTGATGAGGGAAGGTAAACTGTCTGAATTTCATTCTTCTAGGAGCAACATTGCCTCCCAAATTTTCATATAATATATTATATTGAAATGTTGGCGCTTTAGTAGTTTAGTGAGTTCTATAGAAAATGTCTTTCCTCTTCCCAATCCTTTACACCATCCCTATCCTCTCTCAATTCGCCTGGCGCCCTTCTCCATCTCTCGATCTACCTCGATATACTCCCTCCCAACTTTTTCGACTCTGTTTGCTTCTCGCATTTCTTGGGTTTATCGGCTAGCCGGGTGAATTTGGACGCCATATTCGGTTACGATGACGAAGGCTTGTAGTATCCCATGCATTCATGATGGTGTGAGTGTGTTAATGTGTGTGTACTCGTATTGACTGAGGACAGAGGAGTAAGTTGTATTGCATTCAGACTGAGGAATGCCATTAGTCCTGGATCTAAGTGTGAATTCCTCGATCTGAAATGTGTAGCAGGCATTCTTGGGTGCATGCGTGTGCTATGCGTGTGCATTGCATTATTATCGAGGAGTTGAATAGAGGAATCCTCTCGGTTGTTCAGAAAGCAATTATGAGGAAAAACGTACCGTATATGGCGCAAAAACTACTCAGCTTTGGGGGATGGACGATGAAAAATCTCAAGTTAACGGGGAGAAATTTGGGGACGGTCAACTTTAGAGACGCCTGTATATCCGTCTAAATCTATTGAATAAACAATAAATGTGAATATAGTGCATTTCTTTTGAAAATGCTCTTACAATAACTGGGGTTGGTTATTTTTCCATCCTCCTTAAAGAGGCAGCCTTTATCGCTGAAGCAGAACACCATCTGAGGATGGAACAAGAACAGGTCAACCTGACTGCGGAGAACTTGTCGAGCGGAGACGGCGTGATATGTCCCGTCTGCAGACGGTAAGGGGGGGTCATCTACCGTCAGTTGTACTGCGTCGTTGTCTTTGGTCGTTAGTCAACTTTTACTACCGCCCAAATCATTTGTTTTGTTTACTTGTCTTCCCACAAAAAGAACATGAAAATGATACACCAATTGATCATTGAAATTACAGTTCAATTGATATTTGGTACATAAATTGAACAAGAAAATGATACCATAATTGAAACTGAAGTATGAAAATGATACCATAATTGAAATATGAAATTGATACATAAAATAAATGTGAAATTGAAATATGAAATTTCATCCATGGTTCATAAATTGACCATGAAAATGATTCGAAAAAATTTGAACATGAAAAAAAATACCATAACTGAACAGGAATGTTATACCATAATTGAATATATAAATTGAAACAGCGTTAATGCGGAAGTCCGAGCAACATGGAGTGCAGGGAAGTGCACCGTTAAACCTATCGGCCAAAGACGAGAAATAAAACTTATTCAAGAGATGGCCGCTGTCTGTTTACAACACCCCTCAAAGCCATGCTGTTCGACGACTGGCGCGAAACTCTTATTTCCTAACCTGTCAGTGCCGGCTGTCCCTCCGTGGCATTCGATGTTATAGATCAATCAAGATTGCCCGCTCTGGACAGTGACCTCACGTTGACCTCATCTCGTATTCATTTTTGGTTTCATTCTTGCAGGAACCACCTCAATTTGAACAAGGGGATTTTTTTCTGCGCCTGCGGGATGAGAGTGGACACAAAGGTAAGCAGCGGTCGGTCGGCGTAGAGGATAGAACGATCGTGTCGGACTTGTACATCCGTTCTCCTATGCCGTTCCGTAAAACCCTTCTGTTCCTCTCGCCGACAGCAAGACTGCCTGACTCTGCAGAACGTCAAGGCGCTGCTGGAGAACGCCGTGGTGGAACACAGCCAACGCTGTCAGAGCGTCCCCCAGTTCTGCCAGATTGATATGGGCGGCGGCGTGAACCTCGTCATGGTCTGCGAGGTCAGTCAAGTACGCTTTGTATTTTTTAGTGGTAAAATTATTGTTCGTGTGGAATGTTTTATTTCAACCCCCTGCTCCCCAGGCCCTGCCCCCATAAAAATGATGTCTCATTTTTTGGATCATAATTAAATTTGAAGATGGGTATAGCGTTTAACATTTGCGGCATATTTTTTTGGGGGGGGGCCGCTCAAACTTTCTATTATATTTCTGCTCAGTGCTAGACTGTAGTATTCTAGACTGCTACACTTAGTCTGTTCTTTGGAAATTATTTGACAAGTTTGACATTTAAGAGTCTTGTTGTATAAGAATAATGATATTCTCTTAAAGACAAAATAAAAGTAATGTGCCCTTTAAGATTTCTGTTTTTGTCGATAGTTTCACAAGTTACACCCGAATTGTTTATCTCCAAACATTCAGAAATGTGACATAATGACCATCATCATTTGAGGGGACCATTGAGGCATTCTCTGCGCTCCAGGTCAGGGAGAGATGACGAGAGGCGGGAATGACCCGATGCCGAAGAAGTCTCCTGCGAGCACGAAGATAAACGAAAATATCAAGCTGGGGGAACATTTTACCCGGGAGGGGGGTTTCCGACTGCTGTTTACGTACTCTCTGTCTCCACGCCGTGGGTTTAATTTACTTTCGTTGGAAAATTTTAAGCTTGCTCCACCCGTAGACGATAAAGACTGCTTTTGCTGCGTGCGTACGTATCACACATAAGCCAAGTACGTCCCGCATCATCTGGGACCGTCTTTCATTTCGGTCCGTACCAAACGGCCATATTTAAAACCCGACCAACCCAGAAAACCACCGGTAGTTTACATCGTGCGTCATCCGTTAGTGCGTGTAGTCAAGTTTTGTATGCTTATGGTTATATACCGCTGGTATCTTTCACATATCCAAAGGGCCCCCCTCCCCCCCAAAAAAACAACAGAATGCTGGAGTACGCATGGCACCTCGACGTCTGTTGATTGATGGCCGTTACCATTATTCATACTTCATATTTAAGTGGGCATCTTTGTGCTTTGCGCCGTCGTATATACATTTTGTTAAATATGTATATTTGCATATACACTTGGCATACTGTCATTGCAAACCTTCATACCAAATATGAAGCAAAAAATTCTTAGTTGCAAAGATAGTTGACAAGTTTAGCCTCGCCCAACTAATATATATTATATATGACATGACATACCGGCATCACAAGCTGTTTATTAAATTTGTTTTTATATATAACAAAAGACAGCTGTTCATATTGTTACCTATTGCATTTGGTTACCATGCTATGCCACTAAAACCAACCAAATAGGAAATACACAGAAGCTAAAACCCCATAATATTGCTTGTTTCACCTTTCACATAAAATACTGACATATTAGTGTCTTACATTGTTTTATTTTAGCATAATAGTTTCCATGAATGGTATATTCAAAAGGTAGAGGAACCAGCAAAGCCTCATAAAAAGGAGCATGCCTACTGTGATAGTTGCCCTACATCTTGTGTAGTGTACTTTAAGACCCACAGGTTATCATCCCCCATCAGTCACAAAATGGTCTCCACCCCCCCCCTGCCCCTCCCATCAGTCACAAAGTATCCACTCCATCAGCCTCCCCAGCAATTTCTCAGCCTGCCACGGAAACCATTTTGTCTTTATCGTATCTATTTCGAGCTGCTGTGATCGTGCTTTGGTCGCAGGGTATCGTCCCCTCTGCTCCCCACAAGTCGGTCCCGAAATCGGGTAACCCGCATTGGGCGGATCCAGGACTGCCGATGGAAAAGGGGGGGCCACCGGTCAAGAAAGTCTGGAAATGAGTCGACGCTAATTTAACTACGAAAGTCGTATCAAGTTCCCTTCCATGCCGTCCGGTCGCGGGCAGTCTTCGAAACGGAACCGGTTTTACGAGTTTGAATCGTCGATGCTTAGAGCAGCTGGAAATTAATCCTGCCGGAAGATTTTTTTCAGTTAGAATGTACATAAGATTTAATTGTTTTTTGTTTCAGTAATTTGTTAAGCCTCGTTTTTGTGTGAATGAGAGACGACGTATCATTGGTTTGTTGGTTTTCTACTGCTATTTGTAAATGTTGTTTAAGTGTAGTTAAAACAAAACTGTAAAATTGTGTTATAAAGAATATCAATACAACAAATTTAAACGACAATATCTCCTCTTCTCTCTGTTTTTATCTTATTTACAGTCCTCTAAACAGAGGTAGGCTTTTGCACATGAATTTAAATGGTAGAAATATTAATGTATATACATTCAACAAACGAATTCAGATAGAATGTACATATACTATACATAATATGTACATTCAACAAAATAATCGATGTAGGTAGAGGAATACTAAACTGAAAATGATCCACTTCCCAGCCCCCAATCGCATTTTGATCGGACCATGAAGATTTAAATGACCTGGTTGATATGGGCATGACGAATCCAGGACGCTTGTGATTATATGATTCATGAGTGCCCACAAAATGACACTGATTTCATTTTCGGTTGACCTGAGTTTTCGCAATTTGAATCGGAGTCGCATGCTTTCCGTCATCCATGATAGAACTCTTCAAAGGGGCTTTGGACGAAAGAGAAGTCCGTACTTGAACCATTACTACTGCATCACCGCCGCGATTCAGCATCACCGCCGTGATTCAGGACGCTAGTTCGTTACAGTATCCGCGATGCGGGAGTTTTGTGCCCATAGACGTCTAGTACTGCAGGATGTGGAGGTCTATTCATATTATGTACGGCCGCTCTGAATGAGAAGTCCCCCCCCCCCCCTCCCCGGACAAATGATTCATGTTGTCGGGTGTCGCATGATTTCTTTCTCCTGTGCATCTGGCTAGTGTGTCCTTCCAACTCTGTGATCCATCTCTATGGTATGCTGGCTCTCCTTCGGTAATAGTAATAATTTAATTGCCCAACAGTATAGGTGGATTTCTTTAGACAAAGGGTTGGTAAATCCTCACGAGACATTAGCCGACAAGCCGGGTGCCTCGTCTAAAACAAGAGCAGAGGGCTTTCACACGATATGATTAGCCTTGCATCCGTAAATTATCGCCTTGTATCCTTAGACCGTCGCTATTTACAATTCCTTGTAACGAAACGTCTGTGGGTTAAATGTAAAGTGTGTTAATGAAATGAATGTGGACATGATACGTTGAAAAAGTGACTCGGGAGTCCGACTCCAGAAATGTGTTCGAGTCGAAGACTTTCTTTGGCACATGCTCGCAGCAGCATTAAATTTGGACATGGGAGAATAACGCTTGACCACAAACATCTTTGGATAGGGCTCATCATGTATAAACTCCTATCTACCACGCATCTCCAGTGCTTCACAGTGCACGCGAGTGGCACTGTAGCCCTGTTAATGCACGTAGCCCCCGTGCCCTCATCGGAGAGATGAAATGTTGCGGTGAGCAACGCAGCGTCAAGCTCCTCGTGATTGAGGCAAGGTGTCTTCGTTACTGCCATCACCAGGTCGCAAAACAAAAAAATTACCGCAGATCGCCAGAGAATCGAGAAATGGGTTCATAGGGCAATCGGTCTCCTCTTGATAAAAGTCATTTCAGGTCAAGAGCCCTGGCGATAACCCTGATAACCCTATCTTGTTGCATTCCAGCCTTGATTTGCATCAATTGGAGTCCTTCATTACCATGGCGACCATGGAGCGATGAGCTCCATCTGCACAAGACTAGGGAGGTGCAGTGGGTGGGAGGGGCATTCCATCACCTCACCTCACTCCTACCAAGTCTTGCCTCATGTTTGTCTTGTAGCATTCCAGACTGCACAATGGTACGCCAGTTGTGGAACACGAGTATTTCTTGAATTTCTGGCAGCCTTCAACGCCACAAAGGATAGGCTCTGGTGGTGGTGACCTGAAGGTCAGATAAAGGATGATTATAAATGATTATAAGAGTTAACTGCCATGACCACCGCAAGAAACCAAGGTCCAGGCATTTGCATTTTTTCAACTTTCATTGGTAACACTTTCAGTGGCATAATAGATCACTTTATTTGATGTTTTGGTAATTTTGTTGAATAATTCCTACTTAAAAGATGCTAACATTTTATGTTTGTCAAAATCAAAGATAGATTACTGGATTGTCAGTTTTGAAGCAGGATATAGGATTTTGCTTGATATATATATATATATATTTATATATATTTATATATATTTATATATATTTAAATATTTTAAATTTAATTAAATGTGGGAAGACCACAAAGCAAATCCAGCCCACTTTCCCCCCACGCCTGCTATAAGTGGTTTATAACGACTTAAGTGTTCAGCTTAATGACTCTCAGTGGGTAATCAGCAACCATTTAACAAGCCTGCATGGCAATGCTCGTTTCTTTGAAGCGAGACCCTCACAGTGCCCACCAATGCGCGGCTAAGCTACCCGACGATACGGATGCCAAGCGGTCCCGTTCGCGGGGGTGGTTAGGATATATACTTACCGAGAGGCACAGCGGGACAAAGGATACTCCAGCCCCTCGGGAAAAGACAGTGAAAACCCGTTGAGGTTGTTGACGTAGCGAACCTGAGGAGAGCCCTCGGTTCTCTTCTTGTGTTTCCCCATCTGTCAATTATCCAATTGCAAAGGATCATTTAATCAAAATTCAGACGTATGCACAGAGGTACCGTGGTTGTCAGAGAAACTAGGATGCCGCCTATTCAACCTTAGAGGGGAGATCGGGCGACGATACTCAACATCATTTTGGGGGAAATTCCCTTTGGATCGCAGCGTCTGTGATCACCGACGATTTCGTGCAAAATCGGCAGAACGCCTTTCAAGAGCAAAACCAGTTAGATGTCCCTTGAGGAGCCTCCGCTAATTGATAAAGCAAACAGATGCCACAGCCTGCCAGCTATCTGCAGCCTCGGTGACTTAACTTTGTTATTGTTAAAACAGTAAATGTGGTGAAGATTCATCTTAAGGGTAGGGGTTATTTTATGACAGATGGGACTCTGGCATAGGACTTGGTTTGTTTTATGGATTACTATATGGCAGAGTTTGAAGAATGAAAAGATACCACCTTTCAAAGATAAATACGACATGTTACATTTCAATCACACGTGATGAAGAATGTACATATTATATCCCAATGGGATGGGTCAATCCCTGAGCACGTGTGAAGGATGGGATATTTCCAGGGTCAGTTTAGTTTAGTAATAGTTAAGGGTTAGGAAGTGTCCTTAGAAACCCTATCCATGTTGATCATGGATGAACACAGGCTCTTAACGAGCCTTTTCTTTTTTTACTAACGTTCTGCCATTGATGAGGCAGGCATGTAAACATTCCATCCCATCCTACTCCTGGGACTGCCATTTAACGGCTACATCCAACGGGTGTGAGTGTACCTTGACCTCTGGCCACTTTCTCAAATACCTGTTCATCACCACTGCAGTGCAACTGTGCTGAGCAAAGTTTACTGCCATCATTTAAACAATCAAACCCATTTGATAAACCCAATGAACTTTAATCCAAAAATTTTTTTTTATCGAATCACAAAAACACCGTGAAACACCTCAAATTCATGGCCACTGCAAAGCAGCTGTGGTGATCATGTCAGCCAGAGGATTGATTTGGGACACTTTGGACTACATGAAGTGGACTCTCCACACCTCTGGACCACGCTCTCATCTGCACCACGGTCCGTGATCCTGAGTGTGATTGATATTGTACAAAGCTAATATGATCAAAACCCCGGTAATCAATGTTGAACAGATAACTGTTATTCTCCCGGATCAATACCAGTTCCTTTCATGAGCAGTTGTGGGGAAGATTCGGAACAACGTGAACGCATCCAGATCGTTTTTAAAGGGATTGATTTTCCTGGCCATATAAAGTATCCCTCAGTGATGATGGCTACAGCAAGCAAGAGTGCTGACCAACGATAACGTAGTCTCACCTTATGTGCTTTCGATTTAACCTCCTGTTTCTTCAGCAGTCTTTCTATTGTTTGTTTCTGTTAAAGAAAAGAAAATAATCATTATTAAATAGATTAATGAACGTCCAAGTTTTTACATTTTATATACAT
>JAODAG010000024.1:166695-184823 GCA_027574785.1 Orphnurgus asper | reverse complement strand
ATATATATATATATTATAATGTTCGGTTTGAATTCCCACCTTCTAGTCTGGTGACACCTACCTGAACGACGACTGCTCCCAGTACTGCCAGTGTACCAACGGTAACCTCGACTGCGCGCCCCACTCCTGCGGTGACAATTCAGTCTGTGGCCTGAGGGACGGCGACGTAGGGTGCTTTTGCGAAGAAGGGTACAGAAGCACCAACAGTGGCTGTCAAGAGGGTGAGTTTTGTAGGAAGGAGGGTATTTTCTGTTACCTTCTGACATAGGTGATTTATCCAGAAAACACGGGCAAGACGAAGAAAATTAGCAGGTAATTTATGGTGTGGAATCGTGTCACCATATCCAGCTGGCTTTAGGAAATATAGAAGGAAAATCATTTTTTGGTACATTTGGAATGAGGTGTATGTAAGTTGAATCCAGTTTATTCAGGTTTAGGTTAAGTTGAAACAGTCAGAAAAGAGGCAGAAATCCATTTGGAATCAACAGTCCTTTTCTCACGGGGATCATAATCAGAACCATACATACTGTGAATCGGTGGCTGATTGATGAGATAAAACATGGATTTTTAAACAAGAGATATCACATGACCTATATGTTATCAATTTTATTGCATTGATTTCATACAATTGCTCTAGACTAGTATCTCAGAGATAATTATTTGTGACCTTGAACACAATAGTGTGTACCTTTGTATCATTGTTTCAGTAAATTTTAAATATATTCAATATAGGCAATGCTTTTAATCTTGGGCTAGTGTTGGACATTAGTTGTTGCAAGAGCATTTGTTATTAGCCATGTTTTAGGAGAGTACAATGGGATTAGCGTAGCTATTGTTATTCAGCGATGTGTTGAATATTCATATCTTTGTTATATAGCTCCAGGTATTTGCATAGTTTGGGAAGATCCCCATGATGTCACCTTTGATAGCAGTCCATACAACTTTCATGGTGGCTGTGAGCACACACAAATAGGACTGTGAAACACCTCCTCTCCTCTACCTGATAGCTTAATAATTGCTGAATATTCATATCTTTGTTACAGCTCCAGGTATTTGCATAGTTTGGGGAGATCCCCATTACATCACCTTTGATGGCATCCCATACAACTTCCAAGGTGACTGTGAGTACACCCTGGTCAGAGACTGCTCTGCTGCGAATTCTTCATTCCATCTCACCTCTGACAACTTCCGCTTCAACCCATCGGATGCTGTCTCCTACATCAGAGAGGTCCGTCTGGAGTACAATGGTACATACTATGAGCTGATCTCTGGTGGTGAAGTAAGGATTGATGGGGTGACAGTCACACCCCCTTACAATGATGGTAGGGTCCTCATCTTCCTCAGTGGTATAGATGTGGTGAGTATAGTTGCCTCCTTTTCATTTTTACTGGCCATAACATGCTAATGATGGGCTGTTTCCAAAATCTGTTGGCATTTCCAAAATCAAATTCAACCTTTTCTGGCCTAAAACACACTTACTCTACTAAAAGACATAAGTGACAATGATGGTAGGGTCCTCATCTTCCTCAGTGGTATAGATGTGGTGAGTATAGTTGCCTCCTTTTCATTTTTACTGGCCATAACATGCTAATGATGGGCTGTTTCCAAAATCTGTTGGCATTTCCAAAATCAAATTCAACCTTTTCTGGCCTAAAACACACTTACTCTACTAAAAGACATAAGTGACAAATGGTTGGTTTGGTCATCTAGCTCGTACAAAAATCCAAGGAGTCGATTAATAATTTGGATACCTTCTGTCCATTCTAGCACAGTTTAGAAACAACCTGAATTACCATTTTCCCACACAATGTGGTTATTAGTGATCTGACTGATCTGGAATTCCTAGCTGCCATAGTTGCATTTTTGGGTTATAGTCTGAATGTGCTCAATAATTCCATACAAATATTATATCATAGCCATGTTCATTGGTGTCAACTTTGATTTGTCTCCACCTGTCTGCAAGCTCCCAAGATTGTTTTGGAGTCCAGGTTCAGCTGGAAATTATTTTCGACGGGTACTTTAATTGTTTGACCGGTACTGTATCATAATCGCGACTAATTGTATTGTGTCCTGTTTTTATATTTTATCGCCGTCCGCTGAATGAACCATTGTTTAGTAAAACATGACTTCCTACATGACTCCCTGCCGTGAGAGTCAATTAACATTAAACATAATTCTGTTCTGTCTTCACACAGGTCATGGAAACTGACTTTGGCCTGTTAGTGGTGTACAACCTCCAGTATGACGTGAGAGTTGAGCTGTCCACCGAGCTCAGGAACCGGACCTGCGGCCTCTGCGGGAACTATGACGGAGACACGACCAATGAATTTATGCTGGAAGATGGTAGAGAGGTACGTATCAATATCATATCCTTTTCCAATTCAAATTCCAATTCAGATGTACCATAATGTGCATAATTAATTCAACAATACGTAAGCGGAGACGTAACGATTGATAATTCATATGATGGACACTATAGATAAAAACAAATGAAGAAAAAACAAATATATGAAATAACTAAACGAATTAAGGAAAGAAAAATGAACGTTAACTTGTGAAAACAAACGACATAGACTCTTGTTACTGTGAAAGACATTAGTTACCTCTGTTCAAAATAATCTTCATAAACGTATTCATACTCACTAATGGTGATCAGAACAACTGGATGAGACCCAGCACCATAATGTTTTGCGAAAGATTATTTAGCTTGTTAATGTGATGTCCATCTTTATTCTTCGTACTCGAATGTCACCCAGGCGGGGTCAGAGTGTTACTCCCATATTTGGAAGTTTGTGATATCCCCTAGACCTATATAGCACGTCCCGATCGTGAATCAATCTACAATTAAGTTTGACGATTTCTTTCCAAGCAAAGAAAAATTTAGTTTCTCAAAAATGTTCGACGTAAGAATTTCAATTTGTTGATCGACGTTCGTTGGAGAGGTTTCGTCCCAAGAAGATTTCTCTGATTTGTCCTCCGTGTGTTTAACAAGAAGTACGAACCTAGGAATATCATTGCAGGAAGCTATACTGAGCCTCTGGTATATCGATCCCTCCGTTTATGCAGGCTTCCTCTGGAGAAGACTTTGGTAACAATTGGAAGACGGGGACTCGTGAGTGTACCCCGGACCCGGGCCCTCTCTACCCCTGTGACATACATTCTGCGGTCTACAGCCAGGCCGAGGACCTCTGCTACTACCTCATTGATGACTATGGTAAAATACGCTCATCGTTTCTATACTGCTCTTGCCGTAATGCCACAGGACACTGATTTTGTAGCTGGCAAGGGGTCCAGAAAGTTTGACCAAAATATCGGAGGGCCACCATTCTAAAAGTCCAAATTTTTATTTGGAAAAACTGTAGTGGAGGTGAGGGGGGGGATGGGCAACTGGCAAGTATCTGAGGAAGAGCATATGCCCCCCCCTCCTAGCACTGATAGGAATACTTTCATTTTGTCATTGATTTCTTAATACATTTTATGTTTCCAGCCGTTTGGGACATCTTTCCTTTTCAATCACGATTATAACCCTTGCATGAGACAGTTTGTGTTTCCACATCAAAATTTGTTCTCTAATTTCCGGTCATTATTTGTTATTCGTTCGTTTGTTCGTTTATTTATTATTTTTTATCATTTTCCGATTACCTTCTTTAACGCTACTAATCGCTGGAGCACATCATCCTAAAATCTCTTTCCCCGTTACGAATCCTCGCGAGCATTACGAAACCGTTACCCGTTTCAGGTCCCTTGGCGACCTGCCACGCCTTCGTGGACCCTGCCGCCTACCACGGCGCCTGCCTCTACGACCTCTGCACCACACTTCCCGACGAAGGTCCACTCTGCGACAGTCTGGTGGCCTACGTACAGGTCTGCAGGGAGGCTGGAGTCGACCTCCGCGACTGGAGGCTGGATGTTCCGGAATGTCGTGAGTCCATTGCGACAGGATTGCCATTAAAATCAGAATGCCTTTTCTGCCGGTCATTTCAAAATTATTATTATTGTAGTTTGCGCGATTGTTGCATTTGCAAGGAGCGTTATTTAAACTTGTATTTAAACTTATTACTGTCCAGTAAACTGGAGATGTTTGCCAATAGTATTATCAACGTTAGTTAAATGATGCAATGATGCAAGTTATAATTAAATAATATAACTCAAAGTATTAGGAGTCTTCTGTTTGTAATATGATCTGTTTAGTGTCCTTGTCACGCTGTACATGTACTCTGTACAAGTCTTCATTGCTCGGTATGAACTGCCATCAATGGGAGATAATAGATATTATTAAAAAGATGTTTTAATCACCAATGAAATTCATCTTTCTCAATAGCTATCACCTGCCCAAGTGGTACTGTGTACGACTCCTGTGGACCGGCCTGCCCTGCTACCTGCGTGGACCGTGACGGTCCCAGTAACTGTCCCATCAGTCATTGTGTTGAGACCTGTAGGTGTCCTGATGGTCAGGTCCTGGACGGTAACCAGTGTGTCTACACCTACCAGTGTGGATGTCTGATGGATAACGGACGGTATATCTCGGTAAGAGTCCTTGTGGATGTCTTGTCTTTTGATTTTGTGACTTTATATATCCATTTACATACCACAACGTAGGTTGTGTAACCTGTGCCTCTTTTAATGTATCAATCAATCAATCAATCAATCTATTAACATTACATTGTATACTCAAATAACTGCAGTGGCCTTGGGGTTTGCTCTGGTGTGACCTTTCACCTCCTAGGTTGACCTGATCCTATAGTTTAAGTTTCTACATTTTGAGATAACCATTCAATAAAGTCTTCATCGAATGAAAAGTTGTCTCTTTATTGTATCTTTCATCGTATGTCCCCTCTCCACTCTCCCCTCCAAGCTCTGCATGTATCAAAAGAATAAAAAGATCCAGTTTCCAATTTGTTTGCCATCGATACCAGCGGATTATTCTCTGCCGTTTGCAGAAATTCTGATATATTAGAGTTTCATCGTTTCCACAGCCCGGAGAGGAGTTCACCTACCCTGACTGCAGCCGACGTTGTTCTTGTAACGATGGAAACCTGGATTGTAGAGACTTGTCATGTGACGTTAATGCTGAATGTGAGATCAAGAATGGAGTTCGTGATTGTTACTGCCATGACGGCTATACGGGAGATGGACAGAATTGTACAGAAGGTAAATTCAACGAACATATGATTTCGTGGATGTGATTTATCCCAATGAGTTTTTTGTGCAGAGAGATTAAAAAAGATCCTGAGATAATTAGGCCATGTATACTCCATAATAGAAATCAAATTTACTCCATAATAGAAAGCAAATTCTTTATTGACAATATCATTCTGAAATGTGATATGTGATATCAGGGACAGTGGAGAATCTCTATCTTTCATAGGTCATAGCATGGGGACATTTACAGTGTTATAGATATCACCCGATTTAAATTACAATTGTAGTGATACTCTAATTGGTTGTAGGGATAAGCAACTGATTTCAATTCCACTCATAGTGATCATCTAAAACGTAAAGATATCAACTGATTTCAATTCCAATCATAGTGATCATCTAATACGTACAGATAGCAACAAGTGATCATCTAATACGTAAAGATATCAACTGATTTCAATTCTAATCATGGTGATAGTCTAATCTTTTGTAGAGTTAGCAACTGATTTCAATTCCTGTCGTGGTGATACTCTAATCTGTAGAGGTATCAGCTCCAATATTTCAGTTAATCTGATAATCTACTCTGTTGTAGACATACCAAATGATTTCAATTCAAATTGTTGTGATACTCAATTTAACAATTGTTGGAAAATTGCTTTCAGCTCCTGGGATCTGCTACATCTGGGGTGACCCCCACTACCTGACCTTTGATGGTCATGCTTACGACTTCCAAGGAGGATGCGAGTACACCTTGGTGAAAAACTGCAGCACAAACCAGGAGACTGAATCCTTCCATCTGGTGGCCAAACACGACAAAGAAAAACATGACAAGCATAGCACAAAGATGAAGGAATTGAAGTTTTATTACGGAGGCAAAGAATACAAGTTGAAGAACTCTAACAAAGTATATATTGACGATCACAGCGTAAGACTACCATATAATGGACCTGAAGGGGTGCATGTAGACAAGATACACTCAAGATTGGTGAGTTACTAATAGCAGGTATCAATAAATACACTCAAGATTGGTGAGTTACGAATAGCAGGTATAAATAAATACACTCAAGATTGGTGAATTACTAATAGCAGGTATCAATAAATACACTCAAGATTGGTGAGTTACTAATAGCTGGTATCAATAAATACACTCAAGATTGGAGAGTTATTAATAGCAGGTATTAATAAATACACTCAATACTGGTGAGTTACTCAGCAGATATCAATAAATAAACTCAATCATGTATCAATAATGCAGTATTAAATCTGACTGTTATTTGCTGACAGTGTTAATGCTTGACAGCGTTAATACTGACAGTGTTAATACTGACAGTGTTAATGAGAAATTCTTCAAGAATTTAAGTTTAAAGTGAAATGTCTTTATATTAATCTGACAGATTTTGACTACTTCCTTTGGTCTGTACATCAACTTTGACAAGAACCACGACACCCATGTTGGTGTACCAACCAGCTATAGAAATAACCTCTGTGGTCTCTGTGGTAACTTTGATGGCTCTCCAGACAATGAGTACATCCTACCAGATGAAAGTCAGGTAAGAAAGAAAACTTTAAAACTAAATCTTTTTTGCAGACTTTTGGATATTAGGTTTTTATTCAACTGTTATCAAATTGGTGGCATTTTAGGGATTAAACTTTGATCAACCTTTTATTTAAATATTTTGTATTATTTTCCACAGACCACCATCGTAGCTGACTTTGGTAACAGCTGGGTTGTTGGTGGTGGTAAGAATTGTCAGCCTGACCCCGGTACCGGTGATGAATGTGAGAAGAAGGAGAAGAAAGATGCAGAGAAACTCTGTAAATCAATCAACTATAAGAATGGTTCGTATACTTTCAAACTTTATGACAGACCTGGTACTTGTGACAAAGCCTTATACATGCAATTACCCCGTCCCCACCTTATAAACCTTGAACATGGATTGACCCTTGTTTAAACTTTCATTTTGCTGAAGCTATTGATCGGGAGACTTGCAACTTGCAAAATATATATTCCCTGGAACTGGTATAGTTCTGGGAAATAATTCCCAATGGTCTGTGAACCTGGAACAAATCTTTCCAACGTTAAACGATAAGGTGTTTAAGTCTGTATCAGTGTGGTGACGATGGTTACCTCCAGCCATGTATCTGATGATACCAGGTTAGGGGTATGCTACACCATCGAAGTATCTAACAAACACATGACTTTTATGTCTGCTCATTTCATTATGGGTGGTTTGCTTATATTTCAGGACCCTTCAAGCAGTGTCATGATTATGTAGATCCAAAACCATTCTACGACGCCTGCGTACAGGACATGTGCGTTGATCCTAATGACGATGACCTCTGTCAACACTTTGCCGAGTACGCCAGTGCCTGTCGGGCTCAGGGAGGAGATCCCGGAGACTGGAGGGAGGAAGAGACAAAGTGTCGTAAGTGTCGATTACTGCTTCCTTGCAATTACAGCTACTGTGAGATTAAATGTGATGATCAAACGTTTAGGTAATGGATCGCTAATTCTCTCCCTTTCACAATAATAATAGTCAGATTTCAGCTTGGGAAATCAGGATGGGCATGTTGTGGGGGTGTGGTGGGGGAGGGTGTTGTGTGGAAGGGTGTGGTGCTGGAGGGTGTTGTGGGCAATGGGTGTGCAGGTGCAAGAGAGTGTTGTGGGAAGATGTGGTGGGGGAAGGCTATAATCCATATTTTCAAGATATGTAAGTTTGGATATAGTTGACGGTGTCAGAAACCTTCACTGACTGGCAATATGTATGTTTTCCTTCTCATTTATGATATGCAGTGGATTTGGAAAAGGCAAAGAATGTTTGCTTGGCATGGTTATAAACGTGGAAATTTAGAAATGAAGGGCGCAGGGAATCAGTAAGAAAATCTGCACTGTTGGGTAGTAAAGAGTAAGAATGGGATCAGAACCGTGGCATGAGGTATATGAGAAGAATTATATTAGGTGAATAGAAAACTAATGGCATGTAGAAGATGTGTGAGGTTTTGTTTATTATCTCCCATAAATCCATGCTAAATAATTTCCTCATCCTTCTTCAGCTTTCGTCTGTCCAACCGGTCTGACGTACGATGCTTGTTCGTCCAGCTTCCCTGCTACCTGTGCCAACCGCAACCCCCGCTCTCCTACGGAGGGCTGCATCGAGACCTGCCAATGTCCGGATGGCTTGCTCTTGGACAACGATAGATGTGTCGGCTCCACACAGTGTGGCTGCGTCCTGGATAACGGCGAATATCTCTCGGTGAGCAACGAGTCGAAACAAAACAGAAACGCTTGTTTCAAAAGTTTGAACTGCTTTATGTCTCACTTTATCGTAAGTGAACAGAATTTCTTCTCCTAAATTGCCGAGAAAAAGATTTTATTTCCGATCTGTATCAATCTTCAGTGGGCCGGAATTCCCCTCTTGAATGTATTGCAAACACGTGGCATTCCAGCGGGAGAAAACACAGACATACAATGGTTGTTTTCGTCCCATGTTGTGGTGTGAAATTGTTTTGGACGTAATAGAGAATAACAAAAACGGTTTTGCAATTTTACAATTTGGCGAGTAGATTTTTACTCATGCTCGACAAGTGGCGACCTGTTTTTAAAATTTATGTCAATATGGCCTGTGTTGAATAATCCATGTTTGGTTTTCCTCTGCAGTCGGGTGACAGCTACATCAGTCAAGCTTGTAATGAGTCATGTGACTGCATGAATGGTAACCTGTCATGTACGCCCATTGCATGCGGTGTGAATGAAGTCTGTTCAACGGTGAATGATATCCGAGACTGTTACTGTGAAGATGGCTTTGAAGTGATCGAAGGGCTATGTCAGCAAGGTAATAATATCTCTCTCAGTTATAACCTTTTTTTAATTTTATTTTTTATTGGTTTATTTTTATTTTACTTATTTTTAATTATTTTTAGTAAGTGGAGAAAGTAGTGAACAACTGTTTTGGAATATAAATAAATACTTTTAAGATTTTTTACTGATTGTCTAAAGTGATTTATATTATGTCTTTTTATTTGTTCATGAGTACTGAACGTATTTGGCAATGCCCTCTGTCTCTGCTGCCCTCTAGTTAACATTTTGATGGTGTTTGCTTTTACTTTTGTTATTAGGTGGTATGAAATTCTTGCAAAATAAGTTTGAATATTGGAGGTTAGGTGACTGCAGAGTGTGATTTTTACACATCTGATGTTCTTCTCAATAAGCTACACCAGAAATCACTCAATTTATGCAAAGTATTTGTTAATTGGATGTTTATTAAATTGTTAATTGGATTTTCATTACTACAGCTGCACTCTTTACTCCTCAAAACTTGTAGCATGTTGTATTGGTCTCAAAGAATTATAAACTGATGGGTTAATTCTGGTATTATGGTTCTCGGACCTGAAGTGATCTTTGATGAACAGCCGTCATCCCCTTGTTAAGATGACTGGTAACTTTAATAAAGTCACCGTCACCATACCTACCGTTTCATTACACCTCGTTTGATTATTTTCTCGTTCTCGGGCCCACAGCTCCAGGTGCGTGTATAGTCTGGGGGGACCCCCATTACATCACTTTCGACCAAGTCAGTTACACCTTCCAAGGAGACTGCGAGTACACCCTGATCAGAGACTGCGACGACGACGACGCTGACAGTCTGCCGACCTTCCACCTCGTCTCCAACAACGAACGGGACTCTCCCTTAGACCGTGTCTCCTACCTCAGAGAGCTCCGTCTGGAATACAACGGAACGGAATACGAACTCATCAGCGATGGCGACGTCAGGGTCGATAGGGCGAGCGTCACCCTGCCCTTCTACGATGGAGTGGTCGCCATCTTCTGGAGTGGTAATGACATTGTAAGTATCCCAGCCCTCTATCTAGAAGATGGTCCGAGTATCTGCATAAATGGATATTGATAAGATATGGATAATGGAATATGGATAATTGAATAGTCTGCCTGATTCGGTCAAAGCTGTGTCTAAAAATGTCAATGCCTTTAAGAATGCACTGGATGGGGGCAATTTTCTCAGGATAGACTTTGAGGTCTGTTTGGTTCTTGTGGTTTGGATCCGTGACTTTTTGAGACCAGTTTATTTCTTAACCTAATGTAAACTGATTTTCTTGTAATGATCATGTATTCATCTCTCTTGCAAGCTCATCCAACCTACCCTAGCCAGGGTTAGGAGTTTGGATGGTTTGCATTTCTTTCATGAGGATGCTCTTTCAATGTAACAACAGCCAATATATTTACCCAAAACTGTTAAAATAGACCCTGTGATTATCCATTCATCTCTCTTTCAAAAAAACCCTGGTGATCATCTCTTTTACAAGAAACTCAGTCATTGATCATGAGTTCATGTGATCATGGTTCGTCTTACAAGAAACCCAGTGATGAAACTTCATTTCTCTCACAAAAGAAAACCCCAGTGATCGTGAATTCATCTCTCTTACAATAAAATCCCAGTGATCATGAATTCATCTCTCTTGCAAGGAAACCAGCAGTGATCATGAATTCATCTCTCTTGCAATAAACCACCAGTGATCATGAATTCACATCTCTTGGAAGAAACCACGAGTGATCATGAATTCATTTCTCTTGCAAGGAACCCACCACGCGATGATCATGAATTCATCTCTCTTGAAAGAAACCCCCCCCCCCAATGATTAAATGAGACTTCATCATTTCACTTACGTTTGTTAACCAGGTCCTTGATAGTGGCTTCTTGGTGATAATTTACAACAACCGTAATGATGTGAGGATTGAGTTGGCAAACAGCTACAGAAACAGAACGTGTGGACTCTGTGGAAACTACGACGGCGACCAAAGTAACGAATTGGTGTACGAAGACGGCAGAACGGTGAGCCTTGTAAATACAGAGTATTGTTCGCTACTCTTCAAGAGATTTCCTGCAATTTTCTCACTAAATGTAATAAGGACGTTCAAATTCAACATTGATGGCCTAGCTGGCTTGTAGACGTCGTGCTTCTCTATTAATTTCTGCTTAGTTAGGAGATTTTAAAGATTATATTGAGGAGAGATAATCGGTATACAAGAAATATAGTATGGGATCTTGAAAACGTAGAGAGCCAGCCTGAATTCCGTTATTAATTTTGAATACTATAAAACTTAAATACTGTTAAAAAAAATAGATTATTAGATTATTAAAAAAAAAAAAGTTCTTGAAAAGCACCGGAAAACAATTAAAAACATTTACTGTTCTGTTGACATGTTTATAAATTTGTTTTGATTCGTATTGAAAAGCATTCCAGTAAAGAACACCTATGAACTCTGGATGTTAGCTAAGTACATTAAGGGTTAGGAAGCCTCATTGGCACATAAAGAAAACCCTGTCCGTGTTGTGATCGTGGATGAACACCGGCTTTAACAAGCCTTCTGAAGTTCTTATTTCGACCAATGTCGACCAAGGTATATGGTACCCATCCATCCCGTCCTGCTCTCGGGACCGCCATTTAACATCCCCATCCGACGGATGTGAGTGTACTTCGATCTTTGACCAATTTCTCAAAGACAGAGGGAAGTGAGAGCAACCTGTTCATCATCACTCCACTACAGCTGTTCTGAGCAAAGTTGTGGTGACACCAATAAAACCATTCAACCCATTCAAAAACTTAACCGAATCACTAAACACCAAGGAATACAGTACTGCACTCATCACTGCTGTATAAAGCAGCTGTGCTGAACAGGTCATGCCTGGGGATCGATCCGACGACCCTTGGGAGAAGCGAACACCCAAGCCAGTACACCACACTCCCACTCATTTTCTTCATGAGCAGTGTTTTGTGTTTTGTGTTGTTATAGCATAAGTTCGTCGTATCACTGAACTTTTCATTCCTTAGGTGGACGTCAATGAAAGCATATTTACACTTGTGGATCCAATACATAATCAATCTATCTTTCTGCATTGCCCACAGGCATCCTCCGGTGAAGACTTTGGCAACAGCTGGAGGACCGGGAGTCGTGAATGCATCCCCGATCCTGGACCTCTTGACCCCTGTGACTCAGCTTCCTCCACATACGATGAAGCCCAGGGCCTCTGCTATTACCTACTGGACCCTTACGGTGAGCCTTTGTCTCGTACCGATATTAAAACATTAAATCGTCCTAGAGTAGCCGCAGATGTGGAGGAATCAGTATCCTGATGGAAGATGATGTAGGAAAAGTTCTTCATGGGTAGTTGTATCCATCCAACAGTTTAAACTGCACCATGTCCTTCATATCCTTCATGACATTGGTAATCACATTTATCGTTTCTTCTGGATCTACTAGTTGTGGTTATGTTAAAGGTTATGTTAAAGGTGGAGTAACATACATCAGTTTGTTGTGGACTCTTTGATGTCACTGGACGGTACCGTATTAATCATGCTATGTGTGCGTAGAAACAAATGAACGACAGTTTATAATGTTGGTCTTCATCGTTGAAGAGATCAGTTGGCATGTGAAGAGTTGCTAATATTTCTATTAATACATGCATAATTTCACCTGAAAAAGGGATCCATTTGTTGGCACTTGTATAATAGATTGTTGAAGATTTCCATTTATTTGGGAAAATTCTATTTTCTGTACAATCAGTATTATGTTTTATTCAGCTAGGGTTTAATTGACAACAAGGTTTGCTCTGTGGATCATTTCTTACCTTTGTTAGTGTCAATTAAGTTTGCTGATCGGTCCGTTTTAATATCAATATCTGCCCCTTTCTCCTCTTTCACTGCAAACAAACGAGTAACAATAATTGACGTTTTTTTCCTACTGTTTGCCCCATTTGTTAGGTCCATTCGAGAATTGCCTCACCCTGGTGGACCCAACTCCTTTCTACATGGCGTGCATCTACGATCTCTGTCTGACCCTGCCTGAAGATGACCTCCTCTGCGACAGTCTCTATACTTATGCCCAGGCATGCAGAGACGTAGGGGGAATCCCCGACGACTGGAGGCACGTCGTTCCCCAGTGTCGTGAGTTGTAATCATCAATTTCACTCTGTGGATGGGAATTAGATGGGTTTCCTAGCTGATGTCATTGTTGTTGTAGTATCCTCCTGTCAGTCTCCTTTAATTGTTTCACAGTCTATAGGGAATATCGGGAATGTCCTTCATAGTTAGAGGGATCTTCATCCCTGTAGCCGTAATTGATATAATTGAGATGTTTGGATGTTTTGAGAGGATTAGATTTTTAGTTTAGCTGTGCATTGTCACACACTGGGAGGGTGTGGTCAATCTCTTTGTGGTTAGAATTCTATGGGGGATTTCTTTTGTCTTTGATACAAAGCTGTCTTCTGTCATTTATTTTTAATATCTTTTTACGCACTTTGGTTTAATGTTATTGTTTGATATATGCTTACTTAGGTCAAATAACTCCGATATGTTCAGATAATTCAGATATGTGAAAATGTCGTAATGGACAACATAAATGTGACAGTAAGATATTATAATTTGAAGCAAATTGTACTTATTTTCCATTGAATTCCTTTATTTTCAGCCTATGTTTGTCCAAGTGGTACTGTGTACGACTCCTGTGGACCGGCCTGCCCTGCTACCTGCGTGGACCGTGATGGTCCCAGTAACTGTCCCATCAGTCATTGTGTGGAGACCTGTAGGTGTCCTGATGGTCAGGTCCTGGACGGTAACCAGTGTGTCTACACCTACCAGTGTGGATGTCTCATGGATAACGGACGGTATATCTCGGTAAGATACATTTAATTTGCAATCCTTTGAAAGTATAGGTTTACGATGGATGCTTCTTTCACCAGCATTGAGAAGAAATTATCGTACAATTATATATCTGCAAAGTTGTTAACCTTGGATCATCTTTAAAACTTATATATCTGACGTTGTTAATCATTTTGGAATTTCTCCAATGTTACCCAGACTCTTCAAAAGATTTATCGGTCTGTTTGTTCAATTAACCTTTATTTCACTTATTTTCAAAAGTGGCGTCTAAACTTTTTAGTAGAATTAAGCGAAATCAATTCTGTTACCTTCACTTCTCTCCACAGTCGGGAGAATGTTGGGGGGGGGGTGGGATGGGGTACGTTGCTATGATTATCAGTTACTACCAGCATAATATTTAAATTTTCCACGTTGAGGCAAAGATTGATAAATTTTTCCTAAGAAAAAGATAACTCTTAACTCTTACCATTATTCACTCAGCCCGGAGAGGAGTACACATACCCTGACTGCAGCCAAAGTTGTTCTTGTAACAATGGAATCATGAATTGCAGAGCCTTGTCATGTAACGTTAATGCTGAATGTGAGATCAAGAATGGAGTTCGTGATTGTTACTGCCGTGATGGCTATACGGGAGATGGACAGAATTGTACGGAAGGTAAATTAGATGCAAGATATGATGTGATAATGAGATAAGGTGTACATTTCATAATAGAAAGCAAATTCTTTATTGAAAATATATTCTCAAATGGTGAAGATGAAATTAAAATTAAATATATAGAAACCAATACATGTATCCTACAAAGTTTCCAGTGAACTTTCCAGTGAACTTCATAAATTATTATAACAGTAAGATCTGTAATAAGACATAAATAACAGTGGATATGTGATACTCAAATGATCAATTGTTTGAAATTTCTTTCAGCTCCTGGGATCTGTTACATCTGGGGTGACCCTCACTACCTGACCTTTGATGGTCATGCTTACGACTTCCAAGGAGGATGCGAGTACACCTTGGTGAAAAACTGCAGCACAAACCAGGAGACTGAATCCTTCCATCTGGTGGCCAAACACGACAAAGAAAAACATGACAAGCATAGCACAAAGATGAAGGAATTGAAGTTTTATTACGGAGGCAAAGAATACAAGTTGAAGGACTCTAAGAAAG
This sequence comes from Orphnurgus asper, assembly GCA_027574785.1. Lineage (NCBI taxonomy): Eukaryota > Metazoa > Echinodermata > Holothuroidea > Elasipodida > Deimatidae > Orphnurgus > Orphnurgus asper. Next base: position 169,846 of record JAODAG010000024.1, on the reverse strand, counting down.
TATATATTGACGATCACAGCGTAAGACTACCGTATAATGGACCTGAAGGGGTGCATGTAGACAAGATACACTCAAGATTGGTGAGTTACGAATAGCAGGAATCAATAAATACCTCAAGATTGGTGTGTTACTATAATAGCAGGTATCAAAACATATACTCAAGATTGGTGAGTTACTAATAGCAAGTATCAATAAATACACTCAAGATTGGTGAGTTACTATAATAGCAGGTATCAAAACATATACTCAAGATTGGTGAGTTACTAATAGCAAGTATCAATAAATATACTCAAGATTGGTGAGTTACTAATAGCAGGTATCAATAAATACACTCAAGATTGGTGAGTTACTAATAGCAGGAATCAATAAATACCTCAAGATTGGTGTGTTAATATAATAGCAGGTATCAAAACATATACTCAAGATTCGTGAGTTACTAATAGCAAGTATCAATAAATACACTCAAGATTGGTGAGTTACTAATAGCAGGTATCAATAAATACACTAAAGATTCGTGAGTTACTAATAGCAGGTATCAATAAATACACTCATGATTGGTGAGTTACTATAATAGCAGGTATCAATACATATACTCAAGATTGGTGTGTTACTATAATAGCAGGTATCAATGAATACACTCAAGATTGGTGAGTTACTATTAGCATTTATCAATAAATACGCTCAAGATTGATGAGTTACTTATTATTTACCGATTATCACAATCAGGGTTGTACTTTTTTTAATTTGACAGATTTTGACTACATCCTTTGGTCTCTACATCAACTTTGACAAGAACCACGACACCCATGTTGGTGTACCAACCAGCTACAGAAATAACCTCTGTGGTCTCTGTGGAAACTTTGATGGCTCTCCAGACAATGAATACATCCTACCAGATGAAAGTCAGGTCAGAGAGATCCTTAAAACTATATATCTATTTATCATTAATTAGCATATCAGATTTTTATCCATAAACCACCTAAACTTACAGTTATCCAATGGATGGCATTTTAGAACTTTTATATAAATTTGTATCCACAGACCACCATCGTAGCTGACTTTGGTAACAGCTGGGTTGTTGGTGGCGGTAAGAATTGTCAGCCTGACCCCGGTACCGGTGATGAATGTGAGAAGAAGGAGAAGAAAGATGCAGAGAAACTCTGTAAATCAATCAACTATAAGAATGGTTCGTATACTTTCAAACTTTATGACAGACCTGGTACTTGTGACAAAGCCTTGTATAACAATTACCCTCCTTTATTAACAACATGGACATTGAAACTCTGTCAACCAATGAACTATTAGAAGAGTTCACCTTCTTCACAGTTGAAAGTCTGTAATCCAAATAACTATAAGATTGGTTTGTATACTTTCAAACGTTATGACAGAATGGTAATTGTGACATTCTTACATTCTTACATAGCATGCAATTACCCAAACCCCATCCTCTCCTTATTAACACCGTGAACATGGATTGACATATGTTTAGACTTTCATTTTGCTGAAGCTATTGTCTGGGACACTTGCATAAGTTCACTCAAATACCTGCCAACAATATATTCCATTGAACAACTGGCATCGTTCTGGGAAATAATTCCCAAGGGTCTGTGAACCTGGAACAAATTTTTCCAACGTTAAATGATGAGGTGTTTAAGTCTGTATCAGTGTGGTGTCGATGGTTACCTCCAGCCATGTATCTGATGATAACAGGTTAGGGGTACGTTAGGGGTTCATCAAAGAATCTAACAAACACATGACTATTTTATGTCTGCTCATTTCATTATGGGTGGTTTGCTTATATTTCAGGGCCCTTCAAGCAGTGTCATGATTATGTAGATCCAAAACCATTCTACGACGCCTGCGTACAGGACATGTGCGTTGATCCTAATGACGATGACCTCTGTCAACACTTTGCCGAGTACGCCAGCATCTGTCGGGCTCAGGGAGGAGATCCCGGAGACTGGAGGGAGGAAGAGACAAAGTGTCGTAAGTTTTTTCGAGTTTACGTTACTTTATTTTACGTTTTTCTAGGTTGTGTCATCCTGATGACATGAAAACACTGTTCTATGTTTTGTACCAGACAGAGTGTGGTTATAACCAAGTATAGCACTGGGTAGCATCATTATAATCATGTTTCCATGAAATGTATAGTGACAGGTGATATTTCATGTAGTAATATTCGCAGTTAATGGTAAACTGCTACTCACCAAATGCATATTTTATACACTTAAGCTTTCTCCAGTAGTGTATAACTTTGTGGTTAAAAGTCATCTAAAATACACACGTGCCTCGTGTAAAAACTCTGGTTTTGTAACGTTGTCCGAGATCTGCCTTTCACGGTGAAAGTTACCCCCCCCCCTCCCCATTAAACGTTCCGAGATCTCCCCAAAATTTTCATTTCTTTCTTTCGGCTGTCCTGCCATAGCATACCCCTGCTCGGCTCGTATATGCTCTGCGGCAGCTTTGTACATTGTCCGAGATCTGCCATTCACGGTGAAAGTAAATTACCTCACCCCGTTAAGCGTTCCGAGATCTCCCAATAATTTTCATTTCTTTCTTTCTTTCGGCCGTCCCGTCCTGCCCTTGTAGCATACCCCTGCCCGGCCGGTATGGTCTACGACAGCTGCGGATCCCCGTGCCCGGCTACGTGCGCCGATAGGGGTGCTCCGTGCGCCGTGGACGGCTGCGTCGAGACCTGCAGGTGTCCGGGTTCGTCACTCCTGGATGGCGACCGGTGTGTCGGCGCGTTCCAGTGCGGCTGCGTCCTGCAGAGTGGAGAGTACCTCCCGGTATGTACTGGAGTACCTGTGAACGAGACTAGTACTACCCTACTATGAGTACCTTGTATCAAGTGGCACCTTATTACAAGCAAAGCGATACTTATTATTAGTATTAATACTTACTACATGTGAAGTAATACTTACTACTAGTGAAGTAATACTATCTATTCTCTACTATTGAAGTGATACTTCCTTAGTGAAGTAATACTCACTACCTGTGAAGTAATACTCTCTACTAGTGAAGTAATAATCTCTACTAGTGAAGTAATACTTTCTACTAGTGAAGTAATACTCTCTACTAGTGAAGTAATACTCTCTACTAGTGAAGTAATACTCTCTACTAGTGAAGTAATACTCTCTACTAGTGAAGT
>JAODAG010000024.1:99075-109937 GCA_027574785.1 Orphnurgus asper | reverse complement strand
CACTCTAGGACAGGATTCCACTCTAGGACAGGATTCCACTCTAGGACAGGATTCCACTCTAGGACAGGATTCCACTCTAGGACAGGATTCCACTCTAGGACAGGATTCCATTCTATGACAGGATTCCACTTTGACAGGATTTCATTCCACTCTATGACAGGATTCCACTCTACGACAGGATCCCGTTCTATGACAGGATCCCATTCTATGACACAGGATTCCGCTCTATGACAGGATTCCATTCTATGACAGGATTCTGTGATCTCTAAGACTTACATATTGGGTTGGGGACAAGTGCGAAGTAATCGGATGAGATTTCGCTCCGTCCATTACGAACAAACCAAGCAAAATAGTTCTGATGCAGGAAAAATGAAATGCCTACAAAAGAAAGCACCATGTGCCTGTTAATTTAACTGATCCATCCACTCACTTCCCAGGAGGCAGTAGTCTATTGGCAATTAAGGCCAACTAGGTATCGGGTTTGATTTTCATGCTTTTTCATTCTTGTTAACAACCAACAACATACATAAAGCTCTGGAGAAGAACAGTGACTGTGTCCCGGAACAATGCAGCATATTGTGTCAACTGGGTGATAGCAGTACAAACAAGCACTGCTTGGCAGAAAACAGACACGCTCGAATTCACAAGCACTGACTGGTGGTAGAACAGCTATCTCAACTCATGGCAGTTGATCATAGGATGAACAACTTACCCAGTAGTTGGTGTATCATCCAATTGAGCACTTACAGCAACGGTTTTTTTTTTAGTTTGAAATAAAGAATGCAAAAAAGGCCTATTTGTTCCTTTCCTTTTACAGTCGCCAGCAGAATTTCATGTCCAACTTTTGATTTAATGTTAAACACTCTCTCGCGCACACACACTATGATATGCTTGAATTTAGTTTAGCCTTTTTAGTCACAGTAAGTCAAACAATGCAAGTCGTAACTTCTCAGCAACAATGTCTATTCGGAAACCATGCGGAGAGATTTTCTTACTACGGTACTGTAATCTATGAATGTTGCGTCGCTAACTGGGTAACATGGTCGATATGAACTACAGCTACTGTACTTTACGCCTTGAAGCAAGACGTTACAAGGATTGGTGTAGAGCTATACAGCAGTAAAATGCCACGGATGTCTGGATATATCTTTCTGCGTGTGGACAGTTGTCCACACGCAGAAAGATATGTCTTCCATTTTGAGTAACAAACAAACAATGCCTTAAATATTCTTTGCAGTTCTTTAAAAGTCAGCAGGATTGCATCCATTTAGCTTAGTTTTACAATGTAGTTTTACAGTTTAGTAAGGGCTAGGAAGCCTCATACAGAAACCCTATCCGTATCGGTCGTGGATGAACATCGGCTTTAACAAGACTTCTCTTTTCGACCAATTTTCAGCAGTTAATGAAGCAGACAGACATGTAGCCATCTATCCCATCCTATACCCCCGGCACCGCCATTCAACTTCCCAAGACTAACGGACGTGAATGCACCTTGATCTTTTACCACATTCTGAAAGACCGAGAGGAAAGCGAGACCAATCACCACTGTACTGCAGCTTGTGCTGAGCAAAGTTATTACACCACCGTTGCGATCCACCAGACGAAAATCACTAAACACCGCCATGGAAGACTTCGAACTTCATCGTAACAGAAAAGGCGGCTGTGCCGAACAAGTCATGCCTGGGGATCGTGCCAGCAAACTCATGGGCCAAACTATCATCACTTCCAAATTGCATGGGGTTTTTCATGGACGTTACAGGAACTTCTCATATTTTATTAGGAATACAGTGTGATACACAAATTGGTAAACACACATACACACACACACACACACACACACACACGATCTCTTCCTGGCATTAAATTAATATAGCCGTAATCGTCCACTTAGGAAACATCAAGCATATCCTTTGTTAATTAAACATTTGCAACTACCTAACGGCAAATGCAAATGCAGTGTACATTTTTGCCATGGATTTGTCTATGAAAGGGGCATGTTATCATTTCAATCCTTGCGGTTTTCCTTACTTAGTCCAGGCCTGGGAAAGTAAGAGCTGTTGTTGGTCAGGGATCAACATTAACGTTTAAACCAACTTGCCAGGGTCAGGCGCGTGTGTGGCTTTTGCAGATTTTGCCAGAAAAGTATGGTTTAAAACTAAAGATGTCTGGTATTTTCTTTACAAAAAAAAAAAAAAAACTCTACTGAGGGCATTTGTTTTTTAAGTGTGCACAAGTTCAGCTACATATTAAATAAATGCAGTTTAACTTTAAGCTACACATTAAATGTGTACACCGTGCACAGCTGCAATTAAATGTGTAGCCTACACAATGCAGCTACACATTAAATGTGCATACAAATGTTGCCTGGTCAAGTGACTATCCCAGGGGCAAAGACTTTTTAGCTACGGTACCTTACTTAGTCACAAGTATTCACAAGCATTCAAACATTTCACATAAGAGTCATTAAATCAGATGAGACTACTGAACACCCCCACAGACTGGGAGCGCTACTGTATATCGGGCAGTTATAAGCATTTCGTTGGAGATGTGTGGGCTAGTAAACTGCAAACCTGTAATTAATTGGGGATTAGTCCAGATATAATTAGGCAATTGTCATTTGTCTTATTAATCGCATACAGTATGCTTATGAAGGACAGCAGAAAACCATCACCCTTAACACTTGGGGGTTACCGTTGCTACATATTATCACCGTATTCACGAGGAAAAAAAATATTGTCCCCCCCCCCGACAATTTTAGGACAAACAGTGCTTAATGAACCTCTCGATGTAGATAATTTGTGGCACGGTGGACGAGAAGACCGCAATTTAATGAAAGGATTTCGTCCAACCCGTAGCAGGAGCGTCTTCTCTCTCCCCGAGCCCTAAAGGCTTCGGTCGGGGGATACGTCAATCAAACAGCACTGAAAAAGCTGGCTCTGGCGGTTTCGCTGATTAAAATTGGAAAATCATCCGCGGATTGCCCCCTAACCACGCTGGCATCATCTGAACGATGTGTACAAGCTTAGAAACGTGCAACTAACTCGCAGCGGCGAAATAAAAACAGAAATAGAAATGTAATCAATTCAAATGGAGAGTTGGAACGCAGCTCGTCTTTTAAAGCGCAGTGTGGAAACGTGTCGGTAAATGAGGCAGTTGCATCCCGGTGAATCGAGAGCAAAGTCGCTCTACGGAGACCGGTGTAGTACGTCAAGATATGCAACATGCGATGGGATCTGTGACAATGGATTCGCTTGTAAGATAAATAATTAACCCTTAAAATGCAACTCATTGTGTAGAGTTTAACAACATTAAAAAGGGTATATATGTCTTCATTCCTACTTTGCTCATGAGATTGAGATATTATTTGAGAATTTAAGCACTTTGCTCATGAGATTGAGAGGAGATATTTGATGCTACTCTTACACAGTACGTAGCCCTAGAACCAGCTGTAGGCTACAGCCTGGCCTAGTGGTTGTAGTCATAGAGCAAGTATGTGCTGGATAGGGTAGGGGGATGAACAACCACGTAGGGGGATGAAAAACCATGTAGGGGAATGAAAATGTAATCCTTCGTAGGCTTATCTAAAGAAAATAACCTCTGCATTCAAATCGGAGGATGGATTTGCATTAGTGCCTTTTAAAATGCCTTCATTTTCCCACATGGGCTGTGTACGACTGAGGCACTCCCCCTCCTCAAAGTTTGAAGAAAGTAATTTAGAACTGAAGTACATCATTAAGCCATTTCATTGGTAGAGGCATTTTTGAAAGCTTGTAAAAGTGCTTTTAATTTGTGCTGTAAAATTGGCTTTAGCTTTTGTTTCCATACACTACTTCATACAGAACACTACTTCAACTTTCAAGGAAACAGCAAAAAGTGTCTGTAATAGGTCACCCACAGTGCTCCTTGTAAAGTACAGTATGTGGCCATTTTCTATTGAAATGGTAGGTTAATGTCAATCCTCTGCTAGTCAGTTTTGTGGAGAGCAAGTCAGGTCAATAATGTACTGACATATCCTATCCCAGTTGAGTTTATTTGCATATGGTGGTTTCTTTAAATCTGTTGTTTGCGCCCCGAAGGTTTTCAAATGGGTGTGATGGACCATGCCAGAGATACCTGACAACATTCCATCAGTATTTCATGCACGAAGTGTGAGGTGGACATAAACGAACCAAGATGTGTGTAACAAACTTGTCAATATTTATGACCCTTTGTTTTGTTTGAATTTCCTTGTGGAGTGAGCTCCCACAAATACAGTTACAATGCTTTAATTAATGCTCTGCCTACTATTGGGCTCCTATGCACCATCACATTCCTAGTTCGAAACCATCTTTTATTTTCTCAACAGAATTATTCATAATAATTGCAACAACTGGTACCAAGGATGGTCAAGCTTCCCTCTTCCTTACCTTTTGAATTTTTGTTATTTTTTTTTCTTTTCTATCTAGCTCTACCATTCCTATATCACTTCACACACAGAGAGTGATTTGGAAGGCCACTGGCTCCTAGGTGAATGAAGAATGCCACTGTGACCTACAGTTAAGTGGAATGTAGCCTCCCCCTGAGGTCACACCTTATCTGTGTTACACTGGTTAGTACTTATAGCCTGATATCTGTCAAGGATGGCCACAGTTCAGTGTAATGACTTGTTGCAAGGCTTAGTTATAAAACACACTCAGTCATAATATTATAGTCACATTGTGCCAACTCAGGGAAGAGTTTGCAGCAGGACTTGCTGCAGAGAGAGAGAGAGAGTGGTGCTATACTGTAAGTTTACAAATCTACGGGTCCAATCGAAACTGAACGGGGACAGATGGTGCAGAGGGATGCAGCATTCAGCCGTCCTCGTTTGGTTTTCGCGCCCGGGTTCTGTCTTGGGCGACTTCTCTTAAAGACGTATACTGTCAGTAGGCTACCTACCGGGTAGGGAGGAAGGGGTCCTGGATGTTCCGTTTGCATGGATTGTGCGCTAAAATTTTATTATTTCTAAAAATTTAAGTACGACGCTAAAAATTAATGGGAGACAATCGAGAGGGCTACACACCTCTCTACCAATGGCCGCATACGTTTCAACGAGACCTGTTAGCAAAAAAGCCTAGGAGTCCGGTCCCACAATACTTTGCCTCTTGCATCTGTGCACCTGCTCATCTTCCTTTCACTGATAACAAGCAAGCCTTCACAGTTGTTGTGGACTGTCTAACGGCCATGATGATCAATTTTTAAAATGCAAGGATAACATCCATAACATCCAGTATATACTTTTCATCCTCTTCCTAGATCCAGCAAGAACTAACCAAGCCATACCTACCTACACAGTTCCTTAAATCCCAGCAAATCCTACTTTTCTATTAGCTTGAACCCCATACCTGGGATCATGAATGTGGTACATAAGTCAAGTATTCAGAATGACACTTATTGGTCCAAATCCCAACCGCACATCATTTTCCGTTGCCAAGTTGGAGTTATTTATATAACCCCAAAAAAAACCCAATTGTGCAATAACCCTATGACATGTATTGGGAGGGGGGTGGGTGTGAGGTTATTTACAATAACTTTTTGATGATTGCACACAAATGTAGCACAAGTTCTATTTGTACAGGGTGACTTGAACAAATTACAGAGTGTCAGTTTCCAAAGGTTAACTAAGCTTTCAATAAAAGCAATTTTGTGTTGTTCCTCACGTGACATTATTATGTACAGATTATTGTACAATCTGGTTTTGAAATAAATTGATTAAATTTCAACATTTTATACCTGAGCAAAACGGAAGAAGGGTATGGAAATGGGAGTTGGACCAATGGATGGGTGCCATTGTCTATACCATCATATATTTTTAATTTGAACGATTCACCTGTCCTTTTAAGCCGAGCTTCTGTTATAAACCTATATAAATGTGTATGGAAACATTCACAGACAATTCATTATCTGTCATAATTACTTTTCTGATTGTATGACTTACGGTATATGGGTTGTCATAAGTATCATCAGAAAATCATCACTCTTTTGTAAATAAAAGAATGCAGTAATTCACTACAAAATGTCTAGTAGGAAGGCTCAATTATGTACGTTCATGTAATATGATTCATAATCACATTGCACACACCCCATGTAAAATAATGCAATCAGCTGTTGACCTCTGTACACTGTTTCCCAGTAGGCCCTATGGACCAAATGGTAAATTTCATGGGATGTGCAAACTCACCCACCATCATAAGGTTATTACTTCTACAGTCAAATTGCCAATTAAATGCTTAACAATCTGGATTTCTTTTCTTTTTTGTTATTCAGAGACAACCGACTTGCTTTTACATGTTTGCAAACCATCAATATAGAAATTTTCATCTCCTGGTCCAGAGAAAATGCAACAATCATTTATACTACTACTACTGTATGTACGTAAGCCTCCTTGATTACAAGAGTTCCCATCATATAGCATTTGCTACCACCACTTGTATAAAAACCGTGCCCTTCACCAATATTACATCCTAATCTCCATCGGCATGAAACTAGCTTCTGACAGGCCTCTCAGAATGTCGGTTTTAATCATACCTCTTCATCCGTTTCTTTCTCTCCATACCCTGACCTCTTCATCCGTTTCTTTCTCTCCATACCCTGAATCGAACCTCTAGGCCGACTGTTCACATTCCATCCTGTACTAACTTACTCCCTCACCGAATCCAAACAAATGTTTCTTACCACTTCCAAATATCCCAAACGACATTACTTCAAGGGGGGAGGTGGGTTTTTAAACCAACGCAGTTCCCTGGGGGGGGGGGGTAGAACAGAATAACGAAATGAGGGCACAAAACCCACCTTTCAATTCCGGGTAGGTGATCAACTCGTCAAACTTCGGATCTTCGCCGTACCAGAAGATCCACAGTTCTTTGGCCCACTGGGGCGGGGCCTCCGGCCGGTTGTCCAGGATCGCGAGGGACTCGTCGTGGCGCACCCGGCGCCACACGCTGAGGATGTTGGACTGGAGGCATTTCGAGTAGGAGCTAAGGACAGGATCTTCGAGGGGCCCCACTGGCACGGGGCGGTCAACGGCTATGTAGGCTTTCCACTTGATGCCACTAAGATCAGCCTGTCGATACCAAGAAAGAAAATCAAAATGACGTCGGGTCTCCTCCTCCTCCGACATTTCTACAGACGTTGGCATTGGGTGGGGAATCGTTACAATTTGAACTTAAGGCCCACCCCCCCCCCAAGTTGTGAAAAGTTGTGTAAACAATTCACGTGGTGGTATACAGTATATAACCAGGAAGAATGAGGGGGAAAAGAATGTTTGACATCGACTACAGTAGAACCGATACGAAATCAAATTTGCTGCAGATTGTTGCTAACAAAAATTGCCAGGGGTATGTATACAGAGCAGTAGTTATTACAGTACTACTTATTAAAGTACAGTTACAAGGCGCTTACTTCAAATGTGCACCATGTCCACCTAGCCCCCCCCCCCCCAGGTCCAAGGTTTGCGTGTCGAGTCAAACAATGTCTCCAATCCAAGTCGGAGTCACTTCTAATTGAACAGGTTGACATGCATTTTATTTATAGTCGGTGGGGTCTAATTAATCGCCGATTCAGTCAGCCGGCAAACAATTAGCAATCAAATACACATCATGAAAGGAAAACTTGAACGAAGGCTAAATTGATGGTAAGAAAACAGACAGACACCACTATTGTTTAATGAGCCCTGTATACAATTCACCCATATCAATTGTATAATTGTTTACTTTACTGTAAGACGACTATTCCTTCCAGGAGATCCACAAGGCAAGTTTAAACAGGGGCAACGAAAACACAAACTGATCTTATCACTCGAAAATCAAGCACTTTGAAACGATTCCATCGATATTTGCACAGCATACCCGGGTACAACGTCTGGATATAAAGGCCACTGTGGCCATCGTACTTTGGCAATGTCGTTGGTGCGCCGCTAAAAAAAATGCATCGCCAACGGCAACGACGGCCACCGCAGCTAATACATTTGGCCCGCTTGTACCCGTTCAGCGAGGGGAACCTGCAGTGATGCCGTTAAACTCCAACGAAAATCATACTTAGAAAATAAAAAGATCGCCGCCATTCCAAGCCTAAGCCATTAAACCACTTCATATACTCACAAAATACTATCGATGCGTGCGTGACGAAGCAACCAGAAGAGCTCAAACTCGCTTATGGCAACAAGCGTAATTTGGTATGTGAAGCTGTAACTTCGTCCGTACAACTTAAAGTAAAAGGAAACATAGCTGCAGAGGGAGCGAGTTCGATTTTGAGCCACCACTATGCCCGAAATCCTACTAGTCATTTCATACACCACATCAACAACAATTGCGTTCAACGCCACTAATTTACCGATAACGGTAGAGTTATCAGCAGCGCTCTTGATCTACATAATTATAGACATATTGATCTGTATATATACGCCTATCCGTCGATTCTCAACTATGCATTTACTGCACGTACAGGAGGTACACCCAGAAATGTTAGACACTATCTACCACATACCGTTTTGTTATTTCTTAACATAAAGTTGGGTTTTTCTCGGGAGATATACGTACAAAAACGGGCCATTATTTAATGGCGATTGTCTAGGATTGTCCCAAATTAGTCTAACCTTGGGCCTTTCTCCTTTACGAACATGAGCCATATAATTGCTACAAGTATGCGGGTGAAGCTCATCATTACGACGTCTACATCAATGGTTGTGCATGTGCTTTGCATCGATGATGCGCTGTAGAACCACGTGTCCATTTCAGATACTGATGCGCACAGCAGCTAGGCTAGGGACACGGCTACAGAACACTAGCAGCAAATGATGACATCAAACCAAACTTTTCTCGACCTTCAGGCAATGATTTGTGCATCCAAGTACTGTACGACCCGTAGTACCCAAGTACTACAATACATGTATGGTAGCCACGCAAGACGTTGCCAGATTTATTAACGGTCCCCTGCTCCAACGTAATGTCTGTAATTTGTCGTCTTCAGCGATGGGTAGTCCCTACCACATCACACAATTACAGTAACCATTCGACAACACTCGACATTTACAGTAGCTCCTCCATACTAGCGTGAATCGAGTCCATCCATCGTAACCTCCATTCAAATGACTGGGTGTGCATCAGACAAGGTTACTACTTCATGACATTACAGTACATTAGTACCGTAGTAGCCATTCTTGTATTTAGATTCAGCAGCAGTGCTTAACATGTATTATACCACCCCTTTTCATCTTTTGTAGAAAATAGGTCTGCGCACGAGAATTGTTTACTATCGGCGCAAAGTCATAAAAAGCTACCGATACGTTTTCGCGTACCAAGTATGAAAGCTCGCGGCTGCTAGAGATATTCTCTAAAATACATTTTACAACTCCTTGCAAGGGGCCCGTAGGAAAGACGCAATATAATAACTGCGCCTAGGAATAAGGATCCCTGTAGGATGTTCTATGAAGTTGTATGTACTCCGGCCACTTCAGTTCCCACAGTGATGGTTTCCATAGCAACAGACCAAACTCAGTAGCCAGTAGCCAGACATTACTATTTGCATTGGCTTTTAAATTTGCTGCACTTTAATGCACTAGATTTTGCCATTTATTTAGGATCTTACAATCGAGAAGCCACGCCTGAAAATTTTCCTTCACTTCCAATGGAAAAGATACAATAACAAAATGTGGACAAGTTTAAGCAAACTATCAGAATTGCCTGAGCGGTTGGGCTAATCTAACTTCCATCTCAAATTTAACGAGCAACTTGTGGCAAGATAAACAAAAAAACACATCAATCCTCCTACATATTACAGGGGAATATGTAAGTACATAGCCTGCAAGTCCCCATATCAATATCAGCATACTGTAACTTGTTATCATATCAAATAAGCCTAAGTGCTACCCACTAACTGACTTTGCTATAAGCACTCACTAAATCCACGAGTCAAAATTCTAGAGTTCTCTAGAATTTGCAACTACGAAAATTGTAACCGCAGGTCTACGAGTTTGGCCGAAAATGGTATCCTGTGTACTTGAATACCCCCTCTCTCAAAATCATGCAAATCAGCATTCGTTTCAACGTTGCGGTAACTAACGTTTATTTGATCTTTGTTTTATAATTATATTACAGTATACTCTACACTGCCACATTTGAAGCTTCAAACAGTAACTCCTTACAGTCAGTCACTCCTTAACCACTAAGCCCAAGTCTACATACAGTATTTCTATGGACAACCCCTACAAATTTGTCTCGTCTAAAACCAAAGGACCGGCCCACGCAAAAGCCAAACAATCCTGCAGAGTACAGACGATAGGCTAACGGAACATGTGAATCCATCTCCTCATTTCCCTTCCCAATCTTTAAGAAATAGAGAAGTAATGGAAAAACTTCCCAACGGATCCAATTTCGAAAACTCGAACCAGCGGTCCGGTACGACGTCATGGTTCCAAGGACGTTCACAAGGAAATAAATTCACACGACCTGGTCCTTGGGTGACATTGGGATAGTACAGTAGCGAGTAAGATCTGATATGGGTGAAAGTTTTCCGAGTTGAGAGCTACTACACTTGGTAGATATGCAATTGTGTAATCTGAGGTGGCTCTAGTAGTAGTAGAGAGTGTCTTATACATGCGTAGTAGACATGCGTGGCATCTTACTTGAAATTTGCAACCCGCTCCTGCACCGGAGTATACCACACTAAGCCTACATACAAAACATGTCTACGATACCGCTCCTGCACCGGAGACTACATACATGAACAGGTCTATAATACCGTTACTGCACCAGAGTATACCACACTAATGCTACATACATGAACAGGTCTATAATACCGCTACTACACCAGAGTATACCACACTAAGGCTACATACATGAACAGGT
>JAODAG010000024.1:84076-98975 GCA_027574785.1 Orphnurgus asper | reverse complement strand
CCAGAGTATACCACACTAAGGCTACATACATGAACAGGTCTATAATACCGCTACTACACCAGAGTATACCACACTAAGGCTACCTACGTGAACGGGTCTATGATACAGCTCGTGCACAGAGCGCTGTACCGGTGAGGGTTTTAATCTTAAGGTAAATAAAGATCCCTTCAAACCTTTGCCTATGAACTTACAAGCCTGGTCGCCCTATTCCCCAAAAAAAACCTATCCTTTAAAAAGCATGCACTTCCAGCAGCCTCCTCAGCATACTCCAAAAGGGGTTTAACTGCTTGTGTAAGTTAGAGAGCCTAACCACGACATCGCCTAAAAAAAACTCCAGGGTGCACCCAAACCTTACCTAACATCCATCCGTCCAATCCCAGGGAGGCTGCTCCCTGCCATACACATGGCTGTCCCGGCTTGTTCTATAATGTAGCTGTAATGTCCCGCTCGTTCTTTTGCAAACATTCAAATCATGGGGAAACTGCACGCGTAAAATGTAGCCAAGCATTTTACGGCACACAGAAAAAGGGCAGGTCTAACCACGAGCATGGCGTTCCTGTTACAGACAACTGTAATGTACAGTTTTGAGTTGCTGCTACCGTAAATTAGATCGTTTAAGAAAGCAATGAAAGTAGACCACGAATTACTACGTAAATCTCTGCACGAGACTGCTGGGCGAGTGTGCCACTCGTGTGCGTGTCTGTTCTTACACTGGAAGTATTTCCGCAAGATTTGACACGAGGTTGAAAACCTTCCCAATTTGATAAGAGGGAGAAAATTGACACTTAACGCGAGAACACAGGGGCCAGGAGAGTAACTGGAGAACTGCTTCCAAAAACAAGGTTCCATCTCGGGGGAAAGTAAATAATTCAATAGAACTTCAAGGAGGAGGAGATTCATAGGGAGTATTTAGGAAACTACACCAAACTAGCTCCTCGAGTTCAATTGCAAAAAGTGGTAGCGTGATCGCAGGTTATGTAGGCCACCTTGCGTGTCAGGGATAGGTCATGATGCATGGAGTGAAAGTTTCCGAGGAGTAGGGACCACTGCAGCAGGCAGTCCAGTAAGCGTATCTGACAGGAGAGAGAGTTAAATGCCACAAAACAAAGAGGTAAATCCCCAATAATAGTGTAGGTTTGATATGACCAGCATCTCCAGAAAACCAGAAGCCAAGGACAGCGAGACAATGGATGAACACGATCACACAAGGGACCGTCCCTTAACATAAACTTCTTCTATATCCTCGTTTTATGAAGTATGTTATGGAGTACGACTGCTGTATGAATATTGTAAATTTCGAAAGACACTGACTGACACTTATTGAAATTTGATGCATTAAATGAAAGGTCAAAATTCAATGTTTTTGCTTTAGATATCAAAATATAATGTCGGAC
Organism: Orphnurgus asper; assembly: GCA_027574785.1. NCBI lineage: Eukaryota > Metazoa > Echinodermata > Holothuroidea > Elasipodida > Deimatidae > Orphnurgus > Orphnurgus asper. The sequence goes on along the minus strand of JAODAG010000024.1, from coordinate 97,581 downwards.
ACTCGGAAAGTAATCTGGTACAGTACATGGGACCTTGGTTGAGTAACTTGAAGATAAAGAAAAAAAATTGAAGCAAACACGGACACATCTCAGACTTTCATTTCCAAGATGGGTCTTCCTGATCAAACTTGTTTCTTTGAAAAGTCACTAACATTCAAACTGGGGGAATCCTACAGTACGATTATCCGCAATGCCAAGTGTAAAAAAAACAATACCCAGGAAACAAGGCTGAGTCAGTTAATGAAACCGCAAGTTTTCAATCACTTTTTCACGAACATTATCAAAAGTTAGGGCTTTGAAAATGGAACTTGAAAACTTGCAAACTTACAACTGTATAAAAAAAAAAAAAACCACCACTGTTTTTCCATTTTGTCATGAGGAGAGAGACCCAATAGCAGTCCAGTGCTATGATGAATAACCTGTAAGGTTTTCCACACATTTAAGCTCAGTAAATATTGAAAGAAGATATTTCTAAGTATTATCTTTCAAATCTTTGCAAAAGTTATTCAATATAGGACAACTCTTCCCAAATTTTTGCATGAATATTGTTTGCACTGTTTGTTTCCACTCATTACTTTTACAGACACCTTGCCTGCGATCCGTCACATTATAGATGAATGAAATCATTGGTCCAGCAATAACAGCATCAAACTGCTTAAAAGGCACCTTGAGGTTTTGTGGTTACCCATTACCCTAGTTAATAAAATATGCCAATGCTTCTTCCCACAATTTGAAGGAGGAAAAAAGCCTCAAAACTAGATTCAAATTGAAAGGACATTTTTTACATGTTTTTTTTTTTACTACCCTACAATAAATTATATTTTTCTATTCCTGCATCCAAGTGAAAATAACCTCAAGTTAAAAAGTTACAAGAAAATTTCACCCATGAAATCGTGCCCCTCCCCAGCTCCAAATCAGATTTCAATCGGGTTTTAGACAAGAGATCACACTGTTCTAATGTGCTCTAGAAACTACTGTACATAACTAGCAGCTTGCAGCAGTATGGACCTAGTTATGATCTAATACAGTATTTTGCAAACCCGGGTTTGCAACCAACGATTAGAAAACGTTTATAAACCAACGAAAAAGTGATTATTCCATTTCGGTCTAGAATCATTACAAGAACACCAAGTTTACACACACACACACACACAACCAGCCAATGATCAACAAATATCCAACCAACTAAATACCAACCATCCCAGATAATAACCAAGTAAATAAGCAACCAATAACCAATTATCCAATTCAATTTAAACACCAACCAGGGGAGAGAGAGGCATGGCATTGAGGTCAAGAGCGTTTCTAACTACAGTTCCATCGCCAACCAATAGCTGCAAATGCAGTGAGTGGCGATCACCAGGTTGCTCTCACTGGTCTTAGGGAAAACAATCAAGGTACACGCTCACTTCCTTCTGATGGTGAGGAGCGGTTACGTTGCCACCCTCGATAACATGTTAAGCTGGTGTGTTCATCATCATTCATAACTCTTAACCGATTAAGTCACTAATCTCCTCGTCTGGATATCCATTCCATTTTTAAACATATAATTTGATGCACGAGTTGTTTTCAAGAACATCATGATACATTTTTTAACCACAAATACAGAAATCGAGCGCGATAGGTTGTTTCGACAAACTGTGCCGGGAGCGTAGCAATAAATTGAAGCAGAAATTGCCAAGGGAAAGAAAGGCTCAACAACCACGAGACCAAACTGCCAAAACAAACCCATTCGTGCAGTGCATTTTTCGCCGTACCGATGGATGCAGAATTACACATTAATAATACTACACGTTGTATGCAGAACATGTGGCTCCGCCTTTCAATTTTAATCAAGGACTAATTGGCTTTTAATGGTTCAATCTCAAAATCTTACAAGCTGTATGCTCAAAGATTTTGAAGGTTGTAAACACGGGGGGTGCTTCAGCGATTCTTTCTTTTTTTGTTTCAAAATCAGCTTGCAGCGTTAAGAAATGACCGATGCAGATCGCCGCCCTTGTGTAGTTTGCAATCTGCCGCTGAAATAGCAAACTCGACTACCGAGTGAACGCAGAGTCGAGCAGGGCAGATAAACGCACCGCGTGTGTAATAATTACGCTGTAGTTTTCTCGGTGGTTACATCCGATAGTGGCAACAACGGTAATTTGTGGTTCAAACTTGTTGATTTGTTTGCCCACTTTAAAAGGGCAAATTTTTCTCACAGATCTGCCTATTCCGCGACAAAGGCCGACTTTCGAGGGATTTGCTAGGCGATCGTTTCCCACTAAAAATTTGTCGTCAGCATTGGTGTCGAACTGGCAAACCCATCATTAATATGGCAAGCGTTGACCATTCGTTGTTGTGAAGTTCGCAGATAACGATCTTTCGACTCTAATTCAACTTTAATCGGATTGTCGGTAACTTTGATTTGTTGGATGAAGGTAACGACGTTGTTAATTCCCGTGCATTATATAAACATTGGTTAACCTTGCACGTGGCGATCGTAAATTACACGAGGTATATGTTTCACTTGCACAAACATTGTGTAAAATGGGCAAATTTTATAACAGTTAACCCATTACGAAGAAAGCTGGTTTAACAGGTGAATAATAATACCATGGTAGTCTTACTCTCAAAGCTGTTTAAAACAGGTTAATAAATAAGGCCATAAGACAAGTCTTTACCATTAAACCTGACTAGACTATACCACCACCAACCAATTACAACCAATTTACAACTAAATTAACCAACCCAATAACCAACCATATACACAAAACTACACTAAATACCAAACAATCAAATAACCTAACCAATTAATACCAAGGCTGTACAGGCTATTAATACACTGCTCAAACTAGATGGTTTAAAACAGACCTACTTACCAACCAGTTCACGCAAGTGAAATAACTATCACCAACGCACACACACACACACAACCGTAACATACACACACACACATCCTTAAAAATTATTCAACCTAGAGCACACACAGATATTTCACAATGGATGCTCCTACAATCACACTTCATTCCCCCCTCAACTATGACAAGTAACTACAGGCCAATAGGTCAAGGTTTTCATCAGGAGGTCAAATAGCGTGAAGGCATTATTGCCTGATGGCAATTATGTCAGATGTACTGTACACACTACACACACACACAGACAACCAGCATAACCAGAGTCACAACCAGGGAGGCTGCAGCATGCCATGGCAGGTTTCCGATATTCCAATGTAAGCATTGCCATGCAGGATTATTATGAATCAACCGGACAAAACAAGGGAAGCTCATATCAGTTTGTAGGGTTGACTGTGAACATTGGATTTGGAGCAGCGCTTCTTCTTCGTATGAAGCATAATTAACATTCTGGAATAGCGACGGCCCTAAGGCATGAAACTATTCGGCAGTCGGCATAATAAAACAGCAAATTTATTGCTCAAATGATATTTCATCAAAGTTTTACAGTAAAATATGCAAGAGATGAAAATCATTGCTGGGAGTAAAACGCATGAATTTTCCCCATGAAGCTGTGGAGGGGGGGGGGGAAAACGCTCTGTGATGCCAACATGTTTCACTGCATCAAACCTCAAAAGCTTCAGCTCGGTGAATATGTAGCCTACATTATAGTAGCTCGAGTATTGCTTACTCCCCGAGATAATCTGCATTTCATAATTTCCAAATTTTGCGTGCTATTTTTCGCCGATGCCAGCATTTAACACGAACTGGACGACACAAAGTGCACGTAGTGCAACTTCTGCACGATGCCACTGTTAAAAGAAGCCCCCCCCCAAAAAAAAAAAAATGATTCTACAAAATTGAAATTTCTGCAGTTAATATTGCAACTGCAATACACATCAAGGGGGCAAGCGCACAACAGGTGGCAATCTAACATAGATTTGTGTTTGTTGATAACTTGTTTACAATTAGTAACAAATCCTGTTCAAATCTCCCACTGCTGACCAACCCTGCCAGTAAACATTGGCACGTCGCCGACTATGGCTCGTGCACGTATCGGAGTTTGCGATTACCGTCACGACCGTTCTTACGGATGACGTGGATAGCGGTCATATTTTTAATAAATTGCATGTCGATCCTGGACAAAGTACGGACAGGACCAGCTTACTGCCTGATGAATGCTGCATTGTAATTTATGGCTAAACAGTTATGTTTTTAGATTTATCTTGACGTTATTATAGCAGTCCTAGGATACTGTTACATCGCAGCACGTTCTGTTTAAAAATTACCCATGTCCGAGTTACAAACGTGATACTTTAGAGCTTTGGCTAGCCAAACATTAAAACAATGCAACCCCACTAATTCATCCGTTGTGATCGAAGTGAGGAAAAGTGAACACGAGGAAAGAGTGAATAAGAAGAAGTCAACTGTTCCTCTAAGGAACACTTCCAAAAACTTTCTCTTAAATCCTCACAAGAAATAAATAACTCGCGCAGTCAATTCAAGATGGGGATTGTCTTCTCTGATATAACTTGAATATGTTTTGCCAATATGGGTCTTCTCTCTTCTAAGCTGGTAAAGTGCAGCGGCTAAGGCCATATTATCTCCCTCTTTCATAAACTTGGTAATGCCTGCATTATCGTAAACGACAACAGGTGCACAATCGCAATTTGAAAGCGACCTTATTCCGCAGAATGAAATTTTGGATGACGTGGATACCAGTAAAAAGTTAGGAAATTCCACGCTGGAAAGCCAATTCTGCAAGCAAAACGTTGTTTTCTACCATCGTTTTATTCTCCTGGGATCTAAGTAATGCACCACACACGCGGCACTTGCTGTACTATGTCAGCTTATGCAAGCGCAATAAAAAACATAAAATGCTCAAGTTTAGGCAGAATCGCCCACCAGTCTGTAAAATTGCATCGCACCAGTAATTATCAGCAATGTTGAAACTGTCCACTAGAACCTTCACATCCAGACAATCCTTAATTAACTTCTGACTGTTGTTGTGACAGGACAGACTGAAGGAAGCGTTGCAGGGGGGGGGGGGGTGTAGATGCTGATGGTATGGAAGCAAGTCAACCACAGACTTCATCACTCAAGCATGATACAATTCCAAATGGTGGAGAATGCAAAATGTTAAATGGCCTGAACGTCCAAAACGCTGGTTGCAGCGCGATGACCGTTTTCGATCGGATCCGTTTATACGGACAAACAAAAAGAAAAATAGAGTGGAAAACTAACAACATAAACGAGTTCCAAAATTATCACTACAAATAAAATGAATTATTGTGTGGTTTTTGCGAAAATAATCGATGTTACAATTTTGGACTGAATCTTCCTTCCACCCTGAAAATAGATTTTATCAAAGGGCATTGTGCTGATAATACCTTACTTTGCATTACAACACTTCAGGTAGAGTTGCACGAAGGTGGATGATTGTGTTATTGAGAATGTGAAAGAGGTGTAACTTAAATAAAGGACATTCATTGATTGGTCCAACATTTTTCTCAGAGTAGCCTTTTTACAGTTTGATGGACAGACATAGACAGACAGGCAGATACAAAGCTAGACAGCTAGCTACATTGACAGGCAAAGAGGAAGATAGAGAGACGCATGGCATATAAATGAAATAAAAAAAACAAACGAAAAACAAAGGCGATTTAATGAGTCGAACCTAAGTGATAATCATAATGTAGCTTTTTAAATGATTAAATTTTAATGTTATATTACAACTACGGATGATATTGAAGATGGGATTTTAACCTTTAAATGGGGGATGTAAATTGTTTCAGTCATAATGATGATAACAAGTATGAGCAAACTTAGATTAGGTACAAAGAGATTATCATGTCTTTTCTTTTACACTGATGATAACCACCACTTACTCAGCATAAAATCTACATGGGTGTTCCAAGTTTGGACTGGGGGTCACCAAAGGTGAACTACTATAGGTACAAGTAATAAATACAAAAACCAAAATAAAGACCCCCCAGTTGTACAAATTGAGGAGTCAATTCCATGTAGGTGGGGCTTTAACATTACTCTGCTAATTAGTTAAAACGATTTCTGATGTCATAATGACGTAACACTTGCCGAACAAATTATGCTTGAAATCTCTCTTAAAGGTTAGGAAAGAGTTTACTTAATCGGGAATAATATTAATAAATTTCCTAGAAAAAAAATTGTAGAATATAAACACTTGCAGGAAGTAATGACTTAAACATTTACCAGTTTACGCATGGGATGAAAGACCTTTGATAACGCGGTAAAAAGTTATCGCTGCGGCTGTCGAGTTTGGGGTTCACGACTTGAAACCCCCCGCCATGCAATATTCTACATAACTGCATCGGGGGGGGGTAACTATGAATGATGATGATCTGAAACGCATCGGATAATTTATGACCGTTTGCAACGCGTTTAACAATTACATCTGCATCGACATTGCGATTGACATATCGGATATCGGCCAGAAAACACTCCAATATCGGCAAAATCAGCCCAACGCTGATGATATTTACTATACATGTTCATTGTAACAACATCACAATACCAATGAGATCAGTGCAACGGATACATACACATACAGAGGGACTTGGATTGCTGGTTACAAATCACTGTGATTGACATTTCCAATAAATCACTGTTTTCTTGCAATAAACCCTTGCATAAGCGCTCGTTTCCTTTGTTCACGGGCGGCGATGTTTATCCTGCACACCTTTGCAGGCCACAAAATTCGGTTCAAATCGTGCGCAACTTTCATTAGTCCGTCGGCCGACCGAAACCGTAGTACACGGAGGGGGGTTCCCCCTCTAGTTTTTTTCTCTCGGTTATGGTTATTGATTCTTTGTCAAGTTCCTGCTGAATCAAGTAGGAATGACAATGACCAAGCATTTGCTACTTGCATGGTGGCTTTTTATTACAGTAGGGCTAGATGAGATATCCATTTAACCTGATACTGCAGGTTATCAAGCTGCCTAGTAGTAGCAGTAGCAGGTTTATATAAACTAAAGTATCAAGCCTTTAACTGTACTTTCAATCTAAACTTTCGGAAACTCTTAAATCAATGGTTTGAAGCAATAGCGACCATAGTGGGTTGTAAAATGGGTCAGGGCTATGACAGTTTTTGCAGTAGAACCAATATCCTATTTAACTTACCACACTTTGAACCGCTGCTTATAGTCATACAGGGGGTCATCAGTTCAATAACATTGCAAATGCATCTAGTTTTCTCTAGCAGAAAGCTTTACAGGGTTATATATCTTGGTATAAATTGTTATTCTCCACAAACATTGGGGACTGGGAATCTAGACTTTTCAAGTTAATGCACTAAAAAAGACTCACTGTGGTGGCATATACAGTAGTACGTTTGACCTACTGCCACTGTACAGAAATTGCAGCGGTCAGAACAAACGGCGACCTCGCTAATAAGACTACTGTATATGTACAGAAGGCAGCAATACCCCCCGACAGGAGACAAACAAGGCATACTACATACATCAGTCAACAGAGACGGTTTTACCTTACTACGGTTGGTAGTTATTAATTAACACAGGGAAAGCTTAAATTACCCCCTGGAGTTATCGAAGATTAACATTCTTTAACGTTGTTCTTTCCTATAAAAACACAATCAAACAACATAAATACATCCAAATCCTAAATAAATGTTTATTAGGTGTGTTGCTACTTTTTGCTACATTAAATGAACTGCATGCAACCAAAGGGGGATCTCTAAATCAGCTTGCATATCTTGATAAAATTCAAAATAGCTTTATCACCAGTAGCGCAGGTTCCTAGATTTAAGTACAGTACAGCTTAAGTTACATTCCAATCCTAACCAGATGAGAGAACTCAAGGTTGTAAGTCTATTTCTTCCACCCTTACAGAATGGCTGAAATGTCATCAAAAACAAAGTTAACCAAGCAGAACAAAGGTGGATTTCAAAGTAAGGCACTTTATGCCAAAATATAAGACATGTCAAACATTTCAAACGTACGTATGTACGCTTGGCTTGGGTGAAATCCAGCGACCTACGAACGCTCAATGTTTTCAGGTTTGCACTTTAAGGGATACGTTAAGTAATAATCTGGCAAAATTTGTGTACTCGGGTCAAAGCGTGCATACAGTAGTATGTTAGTACTCAACGAAAGCCTCGGTCTTCATGAAAATACATCAGAATACGAGGTTCTGTATTATGCCATCCAAGATCAATATATTTTAATTTTTAAACGATTGGAATGTGTAGGATAATGTTACAAGCAAGAGCCACGTGGCCATAACCATTCATTTTTTCCAAAGCAGGGTGGGAGGTCAGCTACTGTTTATAAATCGTAATCATAGCATTAGGCACAATTCTTGTACTAAAATGTTTATTAAACAGAAAATATCATCCGTTGCAGCAAAATATTTATGGCTTCTTCCTGTGCACATCAAGCTTTATAATTAATTAATAATTATCATTGTCACTTTCCCACCCATCTAGTAACCTTAACCCTACCTTTCCTCTTCATCTCTACCCCCTCCTACTTTCACAACGTCCCTATACCAATGGTTTAACTGCATCATGATTGAGCTATGGCCATACCATTCCATGGACTTCAAAAGGGTGTAACTAGACTTGCATAAGGGCCGGGCCCTGGGTACCACCAGACAAAATTCATGTAAAGTCAAACCCAATGAGATCATTTTTAGACTTTCTGGCATATTACGATGTTCTGATGTTTTACTGGATAATGGAGTGAGCTCCATTTTGCAATGCATTGATTGCTACAGAAATCACTGGACCCCATTTTGATACCATTATCTTGAATTGGTAGTGTAACCACCAAATATTATCCTGCAGTATACCAACCACAAAAATACTCGTCAAAAAACTTGTCAAAAGACATGAACCCTAATTTCTCTACTGGAAATGCCTATTAAGCATCAAACATGGCACCAATTTGCATCCATGGACTTGCTAATGTCCAGAAGTTAGTTTAGGCAGGCCAAGTGCCCATCTTGCTACCAGGACCACCATTTAACATCCCCATCCGACGGACGGCGAGTGGCGCTACCTCGGACCTTTGGCCACTTTCTCAAAGACCGAGGGAAGTGAGAGCAACCTGTTCATCACCACTGTACTGCAGCCGCTCCGAGCCAAGTTATTGCAGCCCGTTGGAACCCAACGAAAATCTAACAACAGGATCACTGGAAAGTCATGATGCCCGGGGATCGAACCGGTGACCTCTGGGCTAAGACGGGGACACTCAAACTGATAGGCCACACTCTAACGTCTAGTATTAGTAGTAGTTCTGGGAAACCGTAATTTAAACAGTAACAGTATGACAAGCAGTGTCACAGTGCAATGAACTCGCCCATCTCCTCCACACTAATACACCCCCACCAATCCAGTATAAATGGTCGTGAACTCGGTGTATGCTAACAGCCCATCGTAGGCCCAGCTCCCGCGGAGAGGGGGGAGAATTAGTCGGCAAGAAAACAACAATAACAACAACAAAAACGAACTGTTGTAACCGGAGGTACGGTAAAGCAGATACAAAAAGCAGAAACGGATACGTAAAAATCCTGCAGGAAAAAGTCTAGTCGAAACACTGGCATATTGATCGATCAGGAGATAATTACCGACTGTTACTCGCGAGTATGTCCAACAATTTTTTAATTTCTCAGACCCAACGCACCACCGCTACCGTGGGTGTGACCCATTTCAAACTAACTACGAAAATTATCTTTTTAACAAAAGCTTATCCCTGATATTTGAATAAACCAAAAGTATTATCCCTTCTGAATCGATTGCTGGTATGTTTTTATTAATCCAAAAGTACACTGTAAAGAATTCAGCTCCATGTCAGTTTGTTCACAGCCAGAGGTGAATATAAGACCAAAAGGTCATAGCAATTGTAGTTACATGGCCTTGCTTTTCATTGACAAGTTCCACCCACATCGTGCAGATATGTATGGATGGATAAATGGTAGAGGAAAAAATCTCTTACTGTCCATTAGATATATTAGTATTCCTTTTGTCGCTTTCTTTTTTTAACTTTCGGCAGTAATATAAGAAATAAAACAAATGCTTTTTCGATACGTTTTTGCTTTGTTTCTGACGATATAACTATTACACAAAACTACAACGGCACAATACTGCCCGAAGATTTAATGAAAAGAGGCTGGAAGCCAAACCTACACGGGGGTGCTACTAGCACTGTGTCACATGAAGTGATTATCAAGCTAGAACTAGGGGTTTGATCAAGACATTTTGAAATGCAAAGATAAGTATTGGATTTGAAACCATATGATACAGACAATACACGAATCTCACAACACCAAAAAAAAACAAATTTTCAACGTTGTTCATTAATCAGCTATATGGGATTAGAACAAATTTAGAAAAACCACCCAACCCCTAAACCGTGTGTATATATACACCAGCGAGGTAGTACTTTACACCACTTTGTAAACTGACAAATGATATGTAACAGAACGTTACGGTTCTGCATATTGGCATACACGTCCATACTGTAGTACAAAACTGTTTTGCCGTCTGTCAAAGTATCATGCACGTGGCCTACCCTACGTATAGGAAGAGGCCGTAACGTACGCAATAAAGAAAACAACGCAAGTCCAGGGCCGACAAATATGATGACATTTCCGATTCATCGCGTACACCCGGCGCGCAGTGGGAATGGACTCAACGAGCAGAAAATCCTCACAATGTTAGTCTTTTACAGTTCAGGATTAATCCAAACAATGTCGGTAATCAGGTAATTGGTAATCAGGTAATTCAGAAATAACTAGCACTTTCATTTTTGTTTCTCACTAAGGTCACAGAGCCATGTTGTAGTGTATGTAGGCAAATGGCGCCATGTGGCAACGAATTCAAAGTGTACGGACAAGTCTACTGGACGCAGCATCCAGTGAATTGTTGAAAAGCAAAATTATGCATCGAACTCGCCACCATATGCATATTAATATTATCTCACCTTGTATCCAACTTTTGATACAAAATTATTAAACGGTTTCAGAATTAGGGGAAATTATTTCTGAACATTCTTTCTAAACACATGATAACCCTCAACACTATAGGCCTACATTATGCTATTATGAGTAGCAGACAGTAGCAGACATGCCATGTCACAGCAAATTGTTTACATGCTTAATGTTGTTTCCTGCACATGCATGCCCAGTGGCATGTTTTGAATCCAGTATTCCTAGCTTGTTTTTCACGAGAGGCGACTCATTGAAGGCAAAGCTTCCAGAACTTCCATTAAATTGATGGGGGAAACATTGTAGTGATTGTGTAATAATTATATCAGTAAGAGACAGACTAAAACTTAAAAGAGAGTTAACTTTAACATAAATATATAATGATTTGTTCATATTTTAAAGCAAAATTGAAAATAGTGTCCAAAAAAAATTTCACAAAATCGTACATGATCATATAACCACTAGCACTAGTAAAAGAAATTTTTCTCTATCATATTTATATGTGGCCTATCCCATGGGTAGGTTATGGTCGTATCATGCCCAAGAAAGAATAACGAAAGGGGTCAGGATGGCCATTTTTATAAAATTTGCAATTTGCATATACAAAACATTTGTGCAGAAACTGGCAGAACAGATAATGCTCACAAACATTACAATTTTACCACATTTACTTTATAGATTCATCTAAACAATGCCAAAAACTAATTCAAATATATCATATGATAGTATTTTGGTTTATTTTAAAATTGGTGACTTAGTTGAGTAAAACGTGACTTTTCTTGAAAACGAAGTAAAAAAGATCGCAGTCATGTGCAGTGTAGCAATGCGCGATGTAACACCAAAATCAGTGGGTGGACACGCCTGCACTCTTAATTTAACTGACATCGCTAACAGCCGTGATTTTTGTACACAAGAAGTAAACATTTCTACATACGGTGTGGGTGGTCTCTAAAATTGAGGTTATTGTGTAAGCATTGAAAAGCTTAATTTTGAGGTGAGATTTAAGTATCACATACTTAGTATGGTGACAATTTTCATGACGTACTGTACACTTTGCATTTCATAATTGGTTTGGCAATCCCTACCTAGTGCGAAGCAATACATGTACTATGTAGAATGTCATGGGATTTCAGGATCGCCTACTTTACTTATTACAATTTACACTTTGCATTTCATAATTGGTTTGGAATCCCTACCTAGTGCGATGCAATATATGTACTATGTAGAATATCATGGGATTTCAGGATCGCCTACTTTAATTATTACAATTTACAGTAGGACTTTACAGTATGTAACATTTGGAATCAGATTTTAACAACCAACCTTGTTGATACTATGAATGATAGAACTTACTTATTTGCCACCTTCAAGTTAATCTAATTTGGAAATTTTACAATTCAAACATATCTTTCAATTCTAAAATAATGACGACAAATGAAGTTAAACTGTAACTGAAATAGAACCCCATTTTTATTAATTATTTTAATTTTGTTTGACATGCCTATATTACTATTCGCCCAAGCAAGATTGTGCCTGGATTTGAGCAATGCCTTTGCAACAACTAACCAAGTTATAGTACTTACATAGCAGTTAACCCCATGACTAAACTAGCATTACTAAATCAAGTTACTGTTAATGTATGCAGCCTAACATACATACACCTATTGCCTAGGTCACTACTTATATAGTTTAAATTGGTGCAAAACTAGGCCGGTTATTGTGTGCTGCAACGATATGCATTAACATAGTTAGGCCTACGTCGATGTAACATTTTACACTAGTCGTACTTCGGTCGGACAGTCCAGTCACAACTATTCCTGCGACATTGTGAATGGGAATTTACCCCTACTACTGTACTGATTAATGTGCAATCCGCTAATCGTTATTGCATACTATCATTTACATGGTACATTGATAGCATTACACTACTGTATAGTTAGTGGCACTGGCTACAGTGGCAGTACATACGGTTAGGTTCGTTTATCCTAACGAACGTTCACTAACTAAGTTTAAAAGTGCAAGTAACATAACACTACTAGTACTACTACTACTACTAACAGTAACATTAAAACACAATGACCAACAGTTAACTCACTAAGGCGAATAAATTTGTGTAGCAATCCTCCAAACTGGCACCATTCGCCGCCGAATTTGCCCCACTCATGTTACAGGCATGACTCCAACGACATGAGTGGATTTCAGTCACGCAGAGTACCGACGACACAAAGACCGGAAAAAACTATCCCAAGTATATATATATGTATATATAATAGATATCCACAGATTTAGGTCGGTCAAGAAGCTAGCACGTATTCTCCACAAGACCTCTGTTGTACAGTAATGGCGACACTGAGTGGCATAATGCCAGGCGGTAATAGTACGTCCTCACTGATTGGCTGTCGCGACCCACGTGACTTTATTTATTCAAATCCTCGGCTTCCAACAGAAGAAAAGCAACCTGTGCCCGGCTGGACCTTTTTTTTCTTCTTTTTTTTCCCCCCCGACGAAATAAGTTTCATATTTTCCATTAAAAAGTGGAGTCATATCAATACTACACTGGCGCGCGTAAGGTGATGGTTAAAACAAATC
>JAODAG010000024.1:55460-72824 GCA_027574785.1 Orphnurgus asper | reverse complement strand
ATAAACGATCGTCTCATAAATATGCACTCGGTTGAACTCGGCTTAATATACGTAAGATTCTATGTAACATCAATCAATACATTAATGATAGTAAATTGCTGGTATATGTGCTCTGTTATAATATTGTAAAAGGTTAATTGTGGCAGCAATAAATTGCTGTTTTATAACACACATAAAAATTGAAAATGTCATTCCCGCCCTCCCCCCTTTCCAAACAAATAAACCTCGTGAACAATTTGTCATTCCTTGAGGTTTTGAAGATTACAAACGAAACGCCCACACTCCCATCCAAATTTGATTGAGATCTATTCCATTCCAACGACCCGTTTCCTAGCTTTATGGAGCAGATGATTTGTCAAGTATGCTTGAAACGTGACATATTCTCAGACAGAAACCCACAGCTCGGCCTATCCTGATGTTTAAGTTTTGACAGCTAGGCCATTATGTACGTTATCAGGTGATTTCGAAAGAGGATGCATGCTGTTTCGATGACGCTCGGATGCTCAAATCTGCCGTCGCACGGCATGTAACCGGGTGAACTAGATCAGTGCAATGATTTGACACCCGGTCTTAGCATTTTCCTTATATCAATCGTCTCATGCTTCTAATTGTTATGAATTGTGCGGCTTTGTCACTTTTTTTTTATATTTTCTTCCAAGTGAAGGTACAACTATATTTAGCTCTCGTATTATATCATAATGAAGCTCCGGAATTATAATAGATAATCCGAGCATATGTACCTCAAGTCATATAATTTCCTATTGACTCTTTTCCAAAAAAATTCTTTGATGGTAACCTATAGTCTCTGGTACAACTTGTTCTGATACCTTCTTATCATTATAAGAAGATATGTTGTAGGTTATAGTCTGCTTAATGAGTCTGTGAGCAGGAAAAAGTGGGAGTTCGACTACTGGTCTCTTTGGCTTGTTTTTAAATTTCTTTGCTTTATCTCATCAGGGAGTAAGCTCTTTTGTTGTGGAAAAAGAAAGAAACAAAACAAAATAAGGCTGAAAGCATTCAAGCATTAAAATATCTCTTTAGAAAAAATCACCCATCTATAGCCGGCTCAGTTTATTTGTGCGTGTATTTCACACTTATGCGAGGTTTTCAAATTTGTTAATCAGATCAATTTAACATGTTGTTTGTATATTTATCGAGCATTCCCATGCATGCATGGTGGGCAAAAGATTGAGGGTTGTTTTTAAACTAAGGTTACGGTGTTTTAGAATTAATGGTATTAAATGTGAAGAAACTTGTACATTTTATAATCAGATTCAGAGACTACCTACAAATCTGTTGGCTTGTCCAAACATGTTAATGACTATCACTCAGGGATGCCAGTACTATAGTGCAAGTCATATATAGAATTAGTTTACTTCTTTAAATGGGATCTTTTCTCCTTCACTGCCGCTAGTTTTCAATGACAGTAAAATAATTAGCAAAAACTTAAGACAATAACCTCATGATACAAATAAAACATCAATTATTCAAGACAAAGAGAACCTTTGCATTCGTTAAAAGTATATTGTGATATATCAAAGTAAGCAATGCTTAAGTGAAAAGACCTTTCTTTTGTTCTGCTGTAATCAATCAACCTAATTTGCTCGTAAACTATGGTCATCTACCTTAGATGGTTAATGTTGCATATCATGTGTATGCATGCACCTGTACATTGATGGGTATCATCCAATGCATTCAGTATTATTATCACAAATTTCAATTATCAGCAAATAACAAATTGCCTTTTATGTATATGTACAACTGCTAGTAAGTACATGTAATCAATAATAATTATTAATAGAAAATATTAATAGAAAAAATATATACTGTATAGCACGTTCCATCAAAATATCACAGTGCTCTTTAGATAAAAGATAAAAAAGCAGATGAAGACAATTTGTTTTGCATTAAATAAAAATAGGTACACACCATAATTCAAAGTACAAATAAGTTACTATAAGACTTATCTGATTTTGTTTACAGTCACGATAAGTCAACTGTCAATTTTGGAGAACAATTTGTCATTTGTAGTCACCGAAGGTCGAATTAAAAAAATCCTTCAAAATGTTTCACATTTAACACAGACTTCTTATAGTGCTTTTTCAAAAGTTATACTGATGATCAACAGCAGATGAAGGTAGTAGTTGACTAATTGTCAAATAATTATCAACAAATCAGCCCGATTATGATTATATTGAATGTCTTAGAAAACTAGTTGCTACTATACCCCTCAGTACATCATATATTGGAACTGTTAACATATTGAAGCTATGAAAAACATAGTAATATGTAGTATAATATACAATTCTTCAAAATTACATGCATGAACAAAATATTCACGTGCCAAAATAGGGCAAAAATGTAGAATTATGTGTTCTATATTGTATCCATTGAATTTCAAAAATTGTCAAAAATACAAAAAGCTTACCACGTAGAATACCTCTTACGATAACTGATCACCGTTGTAGCTAATGGATCATCCTACAGAGATCCTATATATATATATATATATGTATATATATATATGCCTACAGAAATAGCCGTAGAAATGTGACATGCGTTGCTTTCAAGTCGCTGTACTTTTGTACCATCACCAAGTCTATATTTTGTAACATTTGGCCGTAAATTTATAGCTGCACTTCGTGCTTTTAGTTCACATGGAGCTACAATCCAGTATTATGGTGCTTAATCTTCTTACCAATCTCTTACTTATGCTTATACATCTACTGGTGTAGCGCACCCTACTTCAAAACGTTACTGCCTCTATGACGTCACATGTGAGTGATGCTATCCTCATCCATCACACTAACCGAATCTGGCCAATCGGGCAGGAAAGCGGCCCTTCCTTCCCTGGCGGTCCCAAGCCGCCCTCTATTTAATTTGTATTTGTATTTGTTGTCCGCATGTAACCATACGTATACTGTATCAGTAATACTATTGTACCTTATTGTACTCTTTTCAGCTGAGGTATTTGTGTAGTGAACTTAAGCAAGTTCAGTAGAGCCTGGAGAATTCCACCTTACCAATTGACAAGCATGTATGGACATATTTTCTGTACACAAGATTGTTATTATACATAGAACATGACTGGGGTAGTACATGATTATATCTCACAATGTTGATATTACACATATAGAACATATATTACCCTATGTATGAGGGTAGTAAATGATAATCTGTTATTATAAACTGATCATCAGTACTGTAATTCATGTAAAACGTACGATACATGCATGAGTATGTATAAGTTACGTACATGCATGCAATATATTTGAGGTAGTCTTACCATGTACCGATTATCACTCCAATTCAGGGCAATACAGTAGTATATAGGTATTGTATGGGTATACTTCATGTAAGATCACCCCAATTATAGTGTATGTACATGCATATGTAGATACTAGCAGATCCACTAACTTATACAGATTCATGTATGAATCCTATATTTGAGATGGTCTTACATGCAGTATATACCAATATTTTTTGCTAATAGTTGATCTTCGATCAGCATCAATTTTGGAAATCAGTTTGCCCTTTGGGCTATATTTCAAAAAGGATTTTGAATTTGAAGAAAGCAGCAACGATTCACACAGATATTAATTGACTCGTGCAAAAACCCCAAGTCTTTACGAGCTGAATTTCTTTTTTATGCGACCAATTACTCTTACTGAAAGTATGCAAGCATTTTCTTTCTCTGGAGAGTATTATTATGTACTAAATATCGCTGACAATGAGGGGGTTGTAAATTACTGATTAATTTATTAGTAGTCGCCTCAGGTTATGCCAGGAAGGCAATGAACACCTGTTCGATGCAAGTCATCATTAAAACAAATAGCACTGGGCAGTGTTTATAAGCCCCGAGCAATTGATCTATCCTGACACTAACGACCACTCAAATGCAGCTCCTCTTATCATGGCATCATAGTTACATTCAGGCAGACTGAAGTTTGCATCTTTGCCCACCAGGGGGGAAAAACAGTCTAGCTAGCTCTGATAGATTTTAGATCCTGTATGTATAAATACTCATTTTCTTTGTAATTATTGTTGGAATTTATAGCAAATTTTGAAGCCTCGTTAATTAGTTTTTTTGTTCAAAGCAATTTGTAAGAGTGTGTGAATGCAAACATTAATCTATCAGAAACCATTTATTTTTGGGGGGTGCCTTTTTATGGATTTTTTATTTAAAGTAGTTTATGGACTTGAAATAAATAGCATATATATACCGATTGAAAAGTGGTGGAAGCCCGGAATCACAGGTTGTATGGCATAAGTTCCCCCTTATTTTGGCAGATTACTCTACGTAGTAAAATTTACTTTATTTCCCAATGCTGATGCATTCCCCTTCCCCTTATTTGTGAAAAAGTGAGATTGATTCTTTAGTTGCATGCCCTCCCCTGGATCTATCGCTGCAGATTACTGACTTTGATATCTTTTTAATTTGTCGTTAATTCCTGATTTTGTTGAGATATGTGAGAATTGTATATAGATTCTTGATTTGAACCCATTCCCCTTCTTTTGAAATCCTGGAACTGTCGCTGGTTTGTAAATGATGGTTATATATATATATGCCTGTCAAATCTTCCAAGTTTTACACTAGCTCTCTGAGGAGACTGTTAATTGAGGAGTCAAAACATTGTTTGAAATAGTGAAAGTGAAATACACAAATTTAAGTTTATTCTCCAAACTATCAAGCTTACTTATGCCATCACAGTTGAAGATATTGTCATGTAATATTATGACTAGTCTCTCAATAATAAATTTAACGGAAGTATGCCCTCAATTCTATTGCCTTTAATATGCAATTTAGGAAGTCAACACGTCCATTAACCTTATTTAACCATTAAATTATCAGGTGACCTGCATCAAAGTATTAAAGGTCAACTCAATTGTACATATATATCAGAATAGCACAGTCCAATCGACAAAACAGGATGCGTATCTTATTAATAAAACCACAAATATACTGATGTGATAATTCACCCTTTGACATGCATTTTCTGTTGAGTTATACCCCCAGTGTGACAACAAAGAGAATAAGTTTTGCCTTCAAGTAACACCCATCTACTACATCAGAGATTTGGAAACTTAATCTTATTAGCATGTCTTCTTTTATCCAATCAATATCCTTGATTTGAAGATACTTTTAACTGGCTTTATCCCAAAAATTTCCCTTGTTTGTAAGCCTATAATAGTATACAGTTTGGTATAATAAATTCATGCACTGCCATTTTAGAACAGACATGTTATATGCTAGTTTGAGCAGCAAAACATTAAATATACATCTCCTATACATATTAGATATGATATATGATAGCCTCTGTCAAATATTGGTTACATTACTTTTTGTAGGGCCTAATTATGTGAATAACATATTTCATTTATAACTACTGGCAAATAATTCTGCCTTTGTTTTAACTAATGTTTAACTTTGTTTTGACTAATTATTAATTTATAAGTTTAACATCACCTTTGATGGAATTATAGATAATTAAGTTTCTAGCACTTAATGGACCATTTCATCTACCGTGATAATTCCAAGAATGGCTGTACAGTAGTTTTAGAGGACTGCTCCTCTTGACTATGTAGAAGAAGAAACTAGATTTTCATTACATTGAAATGCAGACCACCTTCTTCCATTAACCTTGTAAAATATTTCATTTATTATGCTAAGATTTAAAACACATGGGATATTATATCTGTTCCACGGATCAGATGGACAGAACAACCAACCTTTGACGTAAACCCGTCCCATCTTGAGGCAGATTCATTCACCTTGGGTGTTTTATTTATTTTTATTCTGCCTTTTTACCTCCTAACTTGAGTTGTGACTCCCAAGTATTAATATAAAAGTCCCTGTAATGAGAGTTTCCATCCTGTAAAGAGGAACACTGGCTCTAAAGCCCCGAAGGGATCTGTTCCTGCGCAGGCTAGTGGTCGATAGAAATTTTCAAGATGAATAGCAACCTGTTCAAAACGATGGTAGCAACTCATCTCTTAGTAGCCCCGAGGCGACCATGCCATTTTGTTTCAATCAATAGTAAATTTTGTTCTCCCACACGGTGGGAATCTGTTTTTTGTCACCACTCAATTCTATACCGTTAGCTGTCAGCTTCACAAGTGTCATTGGAAGAGTGCCTGTTTTCCATCCATGGTATTAGAATGGTCTCATGATTATGTAGTCTTATGGAATTATAATGGCTCCTAACTTGAAATAAAATGCGTTTTCAGCGCTTCTTTGATGACTGTACGATATGCTAGAATATGCTACAATGGTCATCTGACATTGTATGTAATTGAGTATAAACCAATCACATATATTGAATTCTTGCTGCAAGTTAAGATGTACATCATCATGTATTTAACATCATATTAATACTTCATGCATGTACAACTAAACGAGATATTTATAGTGCCCTTTTATTTTTGAAAAATAATTCAATAAAATAAATCAATTTTGTGCACGTATGTCATCTATTCTAAAAAAGGATTTCTTTCTAACATTTGTGATGTCTATAAAAGATGAAGGAAAATTGTAATGAGCAAACGGAAAAGACTAAAAATTCCAAAATTTCTATGAAATATTTTACAATGAATATCCTTGGAATGAATAATTCACACCATTAATCATCAATTAGCATGGACATTTGTTTTCCACTCGATGTTATACAGAATAATTTAGTTTCAGAATACAGACGCAGCTGCCTTGCATATACACATATATATATATATATATATACATACTTATATAGATATATAGCCGTCGTCAAATTTTTCCATCAATCGTTATATGCGAGACGAAAATGCAAATACAGATATGCAGTTGAGCTAGTAGTCGAGTCTCATATGTTATCATCGAAAAAATTGGAAAGTCAATCCGCACAAGAAACCTCTTCCCTTGGTGAGCTGCTTTTTACATCACCCATAATCGAGTCCAATTCCTCTCATCTCGTTATCTTTCTTATTATTATCCTCCATATGCCATCTTCCGTACTCTTACATTCTGACACACACACACAGTTAAACAGTTAAAAAATGTTTCTCATCGCGCTATATGAATCGCGTTCCTAGTGAAGCCATAAATGAAAACTTTTTTCTTTTTTTTGGAGCAGAGACGCTTCTTGGGAATACCAATTACCCTTATCAAACAGGCAAATTGGATTTGAGGGGACCAGCTTATATTCCTAAAGTTTGGTAGAGTTAAGACTTTGATGGGTTTAAAAGAAGACGGCTTTTGCACACACGGAGCAAAGTAAATCCGTGGATTATAATATTTTAATGTTCAAGATTTTGTCATTATAAGGAACCTCGGGGGAGTGGTGAAATTTGAGCTATGATGTAGGTAAAAATGGTTTCATCAGAACATTTGCTCCATTTTAAAACCAACAGTTCCAATCGGAATATGCGTGAATGAACTGACCGATTTGTTTTGACGTCACAAAATCACAGCCAGCCAGGGGACGTACATTGCTGCTCCAAACGAATTCTGTTTTAACCGCCGGTATTTTCCTAAAAACCTCCTATAAATGCTGTAATGAGTATTCTCGATCCAAAACATATAATACTTGAAACATTCGGTACTGAGTTGATAATGTTTTTATAGTCTCAAAAACATCGAACGATGATGAAAATAACAAAGATATCCCATTTCCACCGTAAACGAGTTCACTGCGAGAATGTGATACTTGACCAATCAAGTTTAAAGGCTAGGCCCCCTGCAGACCAAACAAGAGAATCTTTACTTCAACGGGGTCGGACACTGTAACATGGAAAGTACTGAGAATTCACGGTCTATATACATTGCGTGGTTTACTTGAGTATGTCCAAACAGGAACATTAGGATCATGTGTGTGATTCCAGTTTTGAAGTTTTTCTAAGTAAAAGTAGTTCCGAGCAGTTGTTGTCATATTAAGCCTGAAGGAGATCGCACCACGACTGCGTGGTATGTATGTTTAATTAAAGCATGCAATATTTCATATCATGCTCGATTGAGAAGGTCTTTAGACAGGAAGGTACCAGTATGTAGCGTCAACCCGAAGCTCATTGTAATAGAAACGCAACACTCTTTTTTTTTAGCCCCGCAGCCTTAAATTTTCACTATATATGCGAGATGCTCCATTAATTAAACTTGCGCCATGTGGCTCAGAAAGTCAAGTGGATTCATTTAAAATTGCCCAAATTGAAATTGGAATTGTGTGAGTGAATATGAGACCCGACCATATACATTCACACTATATCTCTTCCATGACCCATTGTCGATCGCACTGAATCGTTTGGCGATCACAGTTTCCAACCATGTGCATACTTGCCCATTGCGTATATAATGTGGAACTCCCTACATCTTATATCAAGATACTCACCTGATCAGCACAAGCGTATCGAATCCGTTGAAATTTTTTGGGCAACGTTTTTGACTGTCTTTGTTTACTTTATTATTGTTCTATAACACTAATATTGTAAAACTTGTTAATTTGAGCAATATTTTGATTGGATTCTGAGTATTTAATGTATAACTTAGTTTTGATTTATACTAAATAAATTCCAACACTTATTGTTGGACATGCAAGGAATAATTGACCTGGATTACTGTCGTGCTATGTCAGCCGGTCATATATGGTTATAGCATTATTTTGTGTACACTTATCGTTAACTTTGATATAGTTTGCTTTGGCCGATTTTACTAAATGTTTGAATCAATTGATTATATCCTGGATGTGACGTTTCACTTCAACCAGTATGTCAGCCATTCCCAGATCTATGGCAAGGTTGTTTAATCATGCATGTACTTCATTCATAGCTTTACATGAATTTGCATCCATCTATTCCAGTACAGCAATTTGACCTCATGAATCTATTTCATAGGCAGGCTATATGTTTATAATCCGCTATATCCATTACATGTTGACTGAATATGTTTATAATCCAGTACAGCAGCCATTTGACCTCACAAGTCATATGCATTACATTGACACAATATGTTTATAATCCAGTATAGCTATTTGACCACATTAAGTAATATCCTTTACATTTGCTGACTATGTTATAATCCAGTACAGCCATTTGACCTCAAAAGTCATATCAATGCATTACATTGACCTAATATGTTTATAATCCAGTAAAGCCATTTGACCGCATAAGTCATATCCATTATATCGACTGACTCTATGTTTATAATCCAGTACAGCCATTTGACCTCATATGTCATATCCATTACATTGACTGACTCTATGTTTATAATCCAGTATAAACCTCATAATCATTTCCCCAAAGTTTGTAGACTGACTTCTTTGAGAGAGCTTTCAACAAAATTATTCAGTAAATTCAGATTCAATTTTTTACATGATGTGTAAATTTTGTTAGTATTTGTGTGTATGCATAATTTTTAGTGACAATCCTCATCAACGAAGTTTGCTCTGTTCACCCTGCTACTCCTTCGAAGAGGAATTTAGCATATGAATAAAAACAGCCACAAACACATAGCCTATAAAGATTCTACTAGCCGTTCTACGGCATTTCCTTGTTTTCATCTTCCTTCTATCTCTTTTCATGGTAACATCTCAAACCAAGTTGTAGTATGTACCGGCCGGGGCCTACCAGGTGAATGCCGCCTTCTGTGTTTCATTTTTTGTAGGACGGCTGTAGCTGGTAGTTAACCAATTATCTAAATTGAAGTTGTTCCTGCATGCAGCATCAAAACATACTTACGGTACTACATCATTTTTAAGGAAGGCCACATATTTCTTCGCCCGGCCTTTTTTCAATCGAGTATACTTATATACTTTCTCCTATAATTAGCATTTCAATTAGCAATAACCAGAGTCGTCCCTTTCGAAATCATTTTAAAATTAATGATGGCATTGTTTTGTTTGTCTCTTAATTTGCAGGAAGTTGAAGTCAGTCAGCAAAGGAAAGTCTGTGATAATCTTGAGAAGCAGGTCTCCGAAGAGAAGGGGAAATTTGCCCAACTTGTAAGTTCATTCATCCATACCAGTATAGCATGTAACGTTGGCCCGTATGTACCCAACGAAACTCGAATTGGAATCACTACTTGAACACCAAGGAAGACCACGCTCATCACCACTGCAATGCAGCTATGATGAACAAGTCGTGCCTGGGGATCAAACCGGCTGTCTTTGGGATAAGAGGCAGACAACTCGAACCACCTGGCCACACTCTCACCTCAAATTTGTTTACATATGGAACTTAATGGGGATTGTATGTATTAGTGTATAGTTATGGAACTTCATGGGGACTGTAGGTATTAGTGCATACTTATGGCATAATATGCATAATATACTGGGGACTGTAAGTATTATAGTGTACACTTATGGATTTTAATAGGGATTGTACGTATGTGTGTGTATTTATGGAACTTAATGAGAACTGTAGGTATTAGTGTAATAATATACTTATGGAACTTAATGGGAACTGTATGATTTAGCATAATACTGATGGAAGTTAATGGGGATTATATGTGTGTACTTATGGAACTTAATGGGCACTGTAGGTATTAGTGTATGCTTATGGAACTTAATGGGGACTGTAGGTATTAGTGTATACTTATGGAACTTAATGGCAACTGTATGTTTTAGCATAATACTGATGGAAGTTAATGGGAAATGTAGGTATTAGAGTATACTTCTGGAACTTTTGTAGTCATTACTAATTCTGGAAAAGTAGCACATATATATGGTGGCATAATAGATCCAGTGGGAGATAATTAAGACTGACTGTAATTTAGAGTATATTTTACAATTATAGCCTGTAGTATAGCAATATTAATGTTTCCTGGCTGTGTAGAATTTGGAATAATGCCAGCAAGAACTTTTACTTAATTATAGCAATCTTAAAAATAGTTTGCTGCAAAAACCATGATTTTTTAAGGATTAATTAACCTGGGAAAATCTGATGTCTGATGGACAAGTTCAATCAGAAGCGTAAAGTAAGCAAGAGCGCTGTCTAAACTGTGAAGTGATGAATAGATGAATATCTCAGTACAGTGATGACAATCTCATCCATGCATGTAGCAGAAGATTATTAGACTTACTTTAATGACATTGTTTATCAGCATATTAATGTTCCGAATTTTGGATGGTGCAATTTGGGAAGACATTCTTGAGGCCAATTAAATTTGAACTAAGCGAAGTTTAAAACGAATGTGCTGCAGCACTTGGTTTGCCGCGCTGCATGTCTGGTGAAGATGTCTCGAGCACAAATAGAAATGGAAAACTTTGATAGTCCGCTGTATTCTCTTGCTCGAGGGTCGGTTATTTTTAACATAGCTTTTGGTAAAATTTCCTTATTTTATTTGTATGTAAGGCTGTAATTTTCTAATTCACCGTGGTAAAATTATTCATGAGTAAAAGGGAAGTTTATGCGGTATGTATAGTTAAAAAACTGCGTCAATCTATTAGCGATTGGTGTTTTATCCATGATGGCAAATAGTGTAAAGCTTTAATAGGTGGGTTTTTGCTGTGTGTCTTTTCTTTAGTTTTTAATTTTTGTTTTACTTTTTAAAATAACTGACTAAACGTAGATCAAGAAATGAAATTTCAAACATACACTACATTGTACTGACCACTACCCAAAACTATACAGTTGAATGAATAATTCATGTTTGGGTTAGATCAGAGTTTAAAACCTTCTTGCACTCAAGTAAATTCAAGTGAGGACAGTGGAAAAATTCCATTCCCATTTTGCCAGATTACCACCGACAATATACTTCCATTTAACAAATTACTTCCAATAACTTCAAATGGCAGAATGGGGTAGGTGCATGAACCGACTCTACGTGGAAAATCTCCGCAGCACAATTTCGGTCGGCGAAAGATATTGCGGGAAATTTTCCTCTCTTTATTTTCTAAGCTACATACACTCCTCGATGGTAAAAATTTGTTTTGATCTTTTAAGTGATATTTGAAGTACAAAGACGACACGATTTCAGAATGCCGAGTCACGCACCAGTCAGCTCCCTCGTTTATATCAGGTATCGTATCGAGCCCAGATTTAATTGAAATGAAAAGAAGAAGAAGAAAAAAATGTCACATAGCCCAAAGCTGCCACAAGCTCCCCCGTTCTTGGTGTTTTTTGTTTTATTTTATATCCTTGTTCTTTTTTCATATATTGCAGTCGGTTCAACTTCAAAATGCATTAGCCCAGAACTCATCTGTGGTCAAACAGCTAGCAGAACTTCAGGGGAAATTAAGCCTCTTTGAACAGGTGGGTAAACCTCAGAGACTCTCCGACATTTGGGTTGGACTGTCAAACTGCCTGAACATAATTATTGCAGGCTTGCATGGTGGAAATTTTTTTGATTTTTTTAACCATGCAGGGGAGGTGTTCGCCTCTCTGGGATTTTATTTGAGCTGTTCTGTTGATTATATGCTTTGGTCTGTTACGTCGCTGTCGAAAATGTTCAATTCTTAGGTGAGGGCAGGGTTTGCTGACCTCTGCAGAAGTCGATAAAAGCCTTATTTCAAAGGTCGCAATTAGGTTGAAAGTGTATTAAATCTGTGAACAGCATTTTTTACACATGTCAGAGCCTATAGTAAACAAATAAGGGCCAATGCATTCTAAGCACATTGCATTTATATTAACAATATGCTTAGTTGGAGGGTTATTCAGCTTTAGCTAATCTATTCCCAAACCCAAAGTCTTGAAGGCAATAGAGAGAACAGTTATAGCTGCAGGTTAAATTAAAATTAAATTTCAGGGCAGAATACTACAAATTGTAGATCATCAATGCTTACGGTAAATGGCTTTAACACTTGCATTATATAATTCTCACGTGCATGGGCCGGTCGTTTTGAAGGTGTCATGAACTGCATTTCTGTGTCATGTGCATGCATCACTCATTTTAATTTGGAAAGTGTTTTTGCTCAAAAGACAGAGAAAAGTTGATCTTGACCTTGTTATTATTTGTCTTTGTTGCAATTCTCTTCTACACTGAACGTGAAGAGGACTCACAGTCATTAATTCTCTACCACTACTTCTTCATATCTCCATTTGCTTCTGCATGCCTCTCTCTCTCCTCCCCAGTCCCATAGTCTGCGGGATTTGAATTGTAGTTCTCGATGGGACGCTATAATGTGTACCTAAGACAAAACAAACAAAAATTGCACTTGAAAATAATCTTGTAAAGCTTCTATTTGAATACGTGCTGTCACGCTGTTAAAACAATTTTTATTCCTCGCAACCGTTTCCATTAATTCTGACGTCTAAATCACGATATATGCAGCTGCACGTTAAGATTGCACTACCCCCTCCAGAGACGATAGATTTAGGTTTAATTACTCAGCTCGCCCTGTTTTAATTTGTGTCTATTTTGTGAACCTTTTACCTGCCAAAGCGGATAATTGATTGGCAAATATAAGCGTTGATACATCTTCCTTTAAAATTTGAAGTATCAGTTTGTCTAAAAACAAAAAAACTCGCCTTTTATATATACGTACAGTAGCGTATCGTGTTTGACAATTGGGTACATTACAATTAGGTACCACTTCGTGAATGTTGCACCTTACAAATTGTTAAATCGGGTTTAATATACTAGGTGTCTCGACCCTATATACCATTGTGAAACTTGGTGTATATTTATATTGATTGCAGACAGGATTCTTTTTGTGTTATTTGCTTGTAAATAAGTATCTTTTCCTCGAGACCTTTACTTTACCTCAAAAAAGCTAACATACATACCCATTAACGTAAACTGTGCACTCATGTCACTAATATATCGCTATGATGTCACTATATACTCAAGAATCAAGTTGCAAAGGTTTGCGACGTATAAATCCTTCGGGTATAGCGATGTGCACAGCGATCCTGCCGAGAATTGTGGCATGCATGCATACTGCAAGCGAAGTTTACACCAGTGTAGCCTAAGTCATCAGGTAGCATGGTGGTAATAAATTACAGGTCTTAAAATGCTGCGTTTGCATCACAAGAAAAATCTTAATATTCTGAACATTAACATTCTGAATAATTGCAGAACTGCCAAACTATAGTTTTCCAGAAAACTAAAGATATGCTAAGTGATTTTTTATTCTTTTGGAGGAACAGTTTCTCATTTCCCACTTGAGTTTCAAAAGTGTATAGCCTAACACATTAGCCATATAACAAATATCCTGCGTAACCGTAAGAAATTAAGTGTCTTTCTCGTTTTGCCCCAACGTAGCTTTGTTGCCCGTAAAATCCCAGCGTACCCCTTTTTACAATCAGAACTGAGATTGACAATCAGACATCAAACTGAATCTTTTTTTTGTGTTTTTTTTTAATATCTCGACATTAAATAAGCAGTCATCTCTGCCCCAAAAGGAGAATACGATCGAGGCACCCATTTTTCATTACCGTTTCCAAAATCCAGGACAAGTCGTAATTTGCAAACATATTTGTCGATATCATTGATTTCTCGTGCATTCAGCAGTATATGGTTTCTCGCCTTGGAAAAAAAAAATTCCTCCGGAGGCCAGTCAGTAGGTTAAAAAGGGGGGCTTAATCATTTCAATTTTGTTGCGAGGTTCTACAAAATGAAGGGGCTTATGGAATGCAAAATTGTGTTAATATGGTTTTGCCCGCAGTATAGTAAGTATTTAACCTTTTCGTTGTGCCCTTCTTCTTTTGCGCTTTTGCTAAGAGTAAAAAAAGTCAACAGCTTTACCTTCAGCTTCAGGTAGACATCGAACTTCAGAAGTCGCATACCCAGTCAGGCATGGGTGGTACAACGGGAGTATAATGACTGTCCGGCGATATCGATTAGCACGAAAATGAACTGCATAGATCAGCAGTGATAGGGTAATTGTCAGTTGACTTTGCACGCATTCTCCTGTTTTGTTTCCTATGCTGCATTGTAGTTGTAACTTGTACTGAGTAGTATATCTATATTTTATTAACGTCAATATAGAAAAAGGTATGTTTGAGAAATAACTTGCTACATAATCAGAAAGCTTTGGTTAATTGTAATCGGAAAAATGAGATGTAAGACTCATTTCGGTGAGATAAACTGAGTCGCTGAATACCGTCTTTATTGGGATGTGCCATATATAGCCTGCACACATATGTTTTGCTGTTCAAACTGGTGCAAGACTTTATATACTACACTGTAATAGTATAGGCTTAACAGAGGAGAACCCTGAGTCTGGCCATTTTGAAAAGAGGGACTGTCCTACAAGTTGAGGACACTGATTGGACAAAGAAGTCTCGATATGCTAGTGGATATTTATGTTTCCAAATTTCATACGTCGTAGATGCCTGTTACCGTGACCAGATGTTGTCCCCCCCCCCCGGGGGAGAACCTGCTCAGAAATAAATGGCCCAAAGGCTGAACGATCGCCTCCGGTGGAGCAGGTTAAGAACTACGCATCCTGTCTTGTCAAGTGGAACTGTGCTAATCCGATTGACTACTTGAACAAATTAGCTAAGGATGTATTTTGAACTGTCCAATTGAATTGACCTTTGATACAGGACACCTGTGGATTTAACGATACAAGTGTATAGAGTAAAAACTACCATTTTTATTTTGGAGAGAGTATTATATCATTCCTGCATGGAATGGAGCTTGTTTGTATATCTAGGACAAAGACTTTGGCAAATTTAGTATTGAGGGTACACTTTTGGTAAGTTTATTATTGCAAAACACTGTATTAGCTTATACCAGTTTTACAGTTACTCTACTGCATATCTATAACACTGTATCAGATTATACCATGCAGTTATAGTTACTCTACTGTACATCCATTATACCATATCAGATTAACCGGTTTTAGTTACTCTACAGTATATGCGTAACGTCGTATCAGATTATACCGGTTACATGCATACCTATCACATAGGTGAGATCTCCTTACGTACAACAACAACATTAACTCTGAACTCACACTACTTCAGTCCTGCATATGCTAAGTATAAGAACTAACGAAAGTTATCCTTAGTTATTCCAGATCCAAACAAGGTAATAAATTTGGCCGTATGTAATGAAGTGCAGCGAGAGAGACCTGAAGGGAAATTTGTGCATCTTTTAATGAAGATGGTCGGCTCATGTGGCAGTGTTTGGTTTCATGGAGACAAGGAACTGTCGCCAGCTCCTTCAACGAAGACCATATCCCAAAGCCATATCTTATCATTCGCTCCCGCGGTAACTGTTGGCAACAGGTTTTCTAATACCGCAGAGAGGTTATGAAAGTTATAATGCCGTGTTTTCGCCGAGCCTTCAGAATTAGCGTGGATGGGTTCTCGGCATTTTATCATCTCAAATTATTAATTAAAAATGGAGGCGGCGATAACAACGTTGGAAATCCTTAAGCTTAAGATTCGCGAACGAAAAGTTATTTCAGGTGCAGCTTCTGTATTATCGCTGGGAAAGAAAGTTTTGACAAGTTATGATACCCCCCCCCCTGCAGCCAGATTAATTACTTCCGTGCAGGCAAGCTCGAATACTGGACACAGGGTAGAAAATTGCAGTCGCCTCTGTTCGAGGGTGGAACTGAAATCCATGGAACACGGATCGCAATATGACATCATCGTTTAAAGGAATAGGACCGATACATTTTACGATATGACTTTGTAAGCTGATTTTAACTTTATGAAGCATTTTGCACTGCTCAGATTTCAAGCAATTGGTTTTAATTCTCATCATCAGCAAAGAGACTATAATTGAAATTGCAGGTGGTGCAATTTGAATATCAATTACATCGATCAGAAACATTAAATGTTCAAACAATAGTGTGTGTAATTATTACTAATGAAGGTAACACTGTTTTCTATGACATAAGTAGCTCGAAAAACCATCGTCATCACTGTGAGCAGGACACCAGGCTGGTCTATAGCTAGTAGAAAATCAGTCTTTTTCCCCTCAGCATTTAAAAATTGCAGTGTACTGACTGTATGAAATGCCCGTATGATCTACCAATTCATGTAAACTGGTTTACAGCTAACAAATTGTAATTAAATATTTATAATGCTAAGTATTTGTCATTTTCCAATACGAAAAATAACGATCATACTTTAAATATCGAAATAGATACGGCTTCCGGCTCTTGCGGAAAGCTATAAATATATACCGCAGGAAAATATGAATCACAGGAGTAGAATTGGAAATAATAGATGTATGTACAAATGGAGCATTATTGAATAATAGATGTATCATCAAAGGAGCAGTAATTGCAATAGTAGATGTATGCATCATAGGGAGAATGTACTGAAATAATAAGATGTATCGTAGGAGCAGTATTGAAATTATAGATGTATGCATCAGAGGAGCAGTAATTAATGCAATAATAAATGTATGTACAAATGGAACAGTATTGGATTAATAGATGTATGCATCATAGGGAGCATGTACTGAATTAATCGATGTATGTACATATGGAGCAGAAT